>OZ026612.1:21454611-21477611 GCA_964020975.1 Hermodice carunculata
CCCACTGTCGAAACTTTGCGCTCGGCATGCCCACAGCCCCTGCTGATGATGCCACCTGGCAGGGTCATGGGAGCCCTAATAAGGGCTACCTTCTCCCTTCCCTTGTAAGTTTGTCCTCTATTCTCTTCCGTGATTAATCCTAAGAATTAAGATATTATTCCTACTCTCCCAGCACTGCACCAAGAAGCCTTTCACTGACTCTAAACCAACTCTACTTCCTGGAAAATCGCCCTTCAATCCTAGTATCCATGCTAACCTATCATTCTCTGCCATGTCCCTTACGTGCTCTAAGCTTTTACACTGCCCATCTCTTGTTCTCCATTGTAAAAACAGCTGGTCTCTAAGCGCTCTATAACCTGTACACCATGTCATCATATGATCAATGGTCTCATCCACATCCTCCCTACACACCCTGCACTTCCCATCACTCGCATTTGTCCACTTCTGTTTCCTCTTCTCCAGATTGATCACTCCTGCTCTGCCCTGAAACAACAGTCTAGAACCCTTGCTACCATCCCAACATTTAGTCTTCACTGGCTTGTCTACAGCTCTATATGCTTTCAATGTGCTTTTTTGCTCAACCCCTCTTTTCCACTGCTCCACATGTTTCTCTTGGATCACCTTTCCTATATAGGATTTCCACGCCACTTCAATTTCATCTGGCCCTTTCAGCTCATATTTCTCAGCTAACTTGTCTATTTTTTGAACCCATTTTGTCTTTTCACTGACAGCCTCAATGTACGCCTTCCTACACCATCTTTCTTCATTCACCTGTTGCAAATATCCCCAGTAGCCTAGCCGAGCCTTAGCTATTCTATCTCTTATTGGTAACCATCCCAACTCTCCCAACACTGCCTCTGTTGCTACACACGGTGGTGCCCCAAGCACCCATTTCCCCATCTCCCTCTGTGCCTTCTCCATCCATTCAATATCCTTCTCACTAATGGCTATTACATCTATCCCATACAACATCCCAGGTATGGCTACACGTTCCCACAGCACCCTTCCTGTGAATGATCTATTGAAGCTGTTCCCTGCTGTGACCTTTATCATACCTTTTGCTCTGTTCACCTTCTGTCTGATTTTCTCAACATGGTACTTAAACATTCCTTGTCCTGTGACCTAAATATTCGTACTCCTCACCCTCTCCAATTCTGATGACTTTCTCTTGACCCTCTGGTATCCTAAACTTCCCTACCATCCATTTCTCCTCCTGCCTTCTCTTCTGCCCCAAGACCATGACCTGACTTTTCTTCTCACTAAACTCTAATCTCCACTTTTCTCCATAGTCTCCTGCTATCCCTCAAAAGATCCTGTAACTCTCTACCTGTATCTGCCATTAACACAATGTCATCAGCAAAGAACAACCCTGGTATCTTTTCTCCTCCTATTGTTACTCCTTTATTGCTCTCTGTCAGCTCAGTTCCCAGTTCTCTCATGTATATGGCAAACAAAATCGGTGATAACACACAACCTTGTTTTAGCCCGATGTCTAACCTTGCCCCATGAGTTTCCCCATCTCCTATACTGAGACTACAATTTTTTCTGCATACAAAGCCTTTAAAACTTCCAGAAAGCCACCTCCAAAGCCTAGCCCTTCCATTTTAGCCCACAGTGCATTTCTCCAAACCCTGTCGTAAGCTTTCCGCACATCAAGGAAGGCCATGTACACCTTTCTTTTCCTTTTCCTTGCTATCTCTAGCACCTGTGATAATGTAAACACATGATCGACAACCCTCTTGCCTGGTCTGAAACCATTCTGAATCTCTCCTAAGAAACCCTCCCTCTCCATTTGCCAGATTCAAAACAGTGTATCAAATGTTCTCCCATTGATCGTGAGGTTGAGTAAGAACGTTATATTACTAGTGTAAATGTCACATATTATTGCAGTTGCGCTTGCAATTGCGAAAACTCAGTCATAGCTGCCTTTTTGATGTGGACAATCCATGACGTTTAATGTCATAATTTGAGCTTTTGGACACAGTAATTGGGCAGCGCACTTCTTAATATCAATTCCAACATGGTTTGAATGAGCACTGTCATATATGTTGACTGTCACTGTGTCAGCACGACATCCATATGTGCTGAGCACTATCCAATGCATCATTGCATGCCAGCCCTCTCACGACCAGGTCGATAGCCAGGTTGAGTGTTATTGTGAAGGTGGTCGCTAGGCCTACATTTGGCATAGTGTTTGTTGGTCCATAGGTGAAAAGCGAGAACCACTTGCAACCAAGCTGTGGGTCACATTAATCACAAAATTTATGGACCAAACTTACAATGCGTGCAGATCTTCTTTTCTTCTTCTCTTGTCAACAGATTTCCTTTGGACTGCACAGTACGTTCCCATAACACACGCGCAAGTACGTCACTTAGTGACGTTACCATGGAGCTCAATTTATATGACGTCAATCATTGTGCATGACAGTTGTTCTTGTGCATGTATCGCCCCCTAGGAATATGAAGCAAAAGTGTCAACAAACACTATGCCAAATATAGGCCTAGCGACTTGTACCGAACTTTTCCGAACCCTGATTAATTATGGATTCCATTGTTGGCCTGGTTGTCCGATCAGCAAGTGGCCGAGTCGGGCCCACGCTTTCATATGTACACAATGGACGCCACGGCTAATGCTAGTGATTACAGCATGGATTGTGCTGAGCAGTGCAAATCTTTTGCCCAAAAGGTCACATCTATGGTGAAATGTGCATGTTTAGTTTGCTGGCGGTTTGATGTTTCATTAAACCCAAGTACATCCTGTGTTTTACTTTCTGATCCTTCCACGTTAAATCCAACCAGCGTGGGCGAGCACAAAATGTAAACAAAGCAGGGTGCACTTCGCGAACTCGGGCCGAAGTGAACCGAATAAACCCGAGTCCAATGAACAGGTTTTTTCATTTCCGGAAATATCAATAAATTGGCCCGCATAATTAGTTGGGAAAATAAAAATCTAAAATTATATTGAAGGTGTTTATGTAAATACATCAACAGCTCTCCATGTGGACTACAGGCAGCTCTCAGCGGAGAAGGGATACATAATTTTCAAGTTCAAACACAGATACATCAGATTTATCGCCTGGTATCCATATTTCGTGAATACATATTGCACTGAACAATAAGTTTTGCACAGGTAATCCATGAATATAAACTTTGCATCCACAAACGCGTTGTTGTATTGTTATTTTAGTCCATCTCGTGTTTCAGTGAGACACCGTTTAACTTCGTGAAAAATAAAAATAGA
Source organism: Hermodice carunculata (assembly GCA_964020975.1). Lineage (NCBI taxonomy): Eukaryota > Metazoa > Annelida > Polychaeta > Eunicida > Amphinomidae > Hermodice > Hermodice carunculata. The sequence goes on from OZ026612.1 coordinate 21,457,853, forward strand.
CAAGTTCCTTTCCCAATTATAACAAAAAACTGACATAGCTGATTTACGGCACTAATTGTTGTGTATTTCACCTTACCTTGACTTCTGTGAACACAAGTTTCAACGACTTTGCAGGTTTTAAATGTCCGTCTGCTATAATGATGGTCGCCATGTTGATTCAAATGAGCTGGATGTTCAGGGGACCTGTCATTATTTCATTAGCTCCATTGTGCGAGCAGGGGGTGCTTCCTTCACTTCAGTTGCTTACGTATTAGGAATATGCAATCAATGCTGACAGATCAAAACGCGTTAATGACTCTAATTCATACAAGGAAAAGTGGTCTTTACAGTATGAAGCAGTCAAAATGTAGGCATGTATTGATGATTTTAGGCCCTATATGTGTTTTTTTTCTTTAAAATAATACAGTTCATTACACGTAGGCCTACATAAACCTATGTAGGCTTAGGTTTAAGTTATATGTAGGCCTGTGTAAAGTGTCGATGAGAAAGAGAGATCATTGAAAGTAATGCCGCAGTAATGGGGTGTTATGTAGTCATACTTGATTACATTTTGACTTTTTTCAAAGAGGAATAAAGTATATATACTTACTCACAGAAACCATAATCCGTATTTCTCATTGAATAAGATTGAAAATCTAGTCTATTTAAGAGCTGTTTCTTTCTCCACAACTATCAGCATAACAAGGATAAGTAGGCCTAATGATAGTAAAGGGATCAAAGCACACACACACACGTGTGCACCTTAGTACTCAGACACTCCTACACACACACACACAAACACACACTCGGGGGACAGAACCACACCACAACAACAGGACCACACCGCTGTGCCATACATTTGTCATGTTTTGCATTGTCTCATTTGTAATAATGTATAAAGTGAGTGTGGACTTATTTCCTTGTGTAAAACATATAATAAATCATCAATACGGATGAATGCATTCATATATATATATATATATATATATATATATATATAAATAACATTATAATACACTATATTTACAGTAATATATTGATAGGGCCTATATACATCGTGAAACTTAACTGTGGGCCTACAATATTTACAAATTATAACAGGTCTACATATATTTACATATCATTTACATGCTCCACAATGAACTTTACAATAATTACAATTTTACACATAATTTAAAAATCTACAATGTTGTTCTTTGTGGAACCTTTGGGATTTGTGCACACAGGTGCACAAAACCCAGAAATAACATCTCTCAGCACTGGAGTTTATCAGTCCTTTACAGTTCTAGCTGTAACTTATTTTGGCAGCTGTCGCACCAGTAGCCTTGCTTTCCATTTTTGTTGTACTTCTGCTTCTGTGGCCAACAGTCAAGATGCAACCATCTGTAACAACATGTTCGTTATAACATACATACAGACTTACAGTCTTACATACGTATATACGTAGGTATAAATGAATAAATAATTTAGTAAGTAAGTAAGTAAGTAAGTAAGTAGGTATCAAAAGTAAGTAAATAATCGTCATATAGTACCAAAGTTTCAAGAAAACTTTAAAACCAGAAATAACATCTCTCATATATTTGAAACCATTGTGTGCTTGTTATTCAAAGGTCCATAATTATATATTTACATTTGTTATTTTTCTTAGCATTGAAAGAATAGGAACAGCACTGGAGTTTATCAGGCAATAACCTTCAATACAGGCGCATGTGCAAGAAACATGTCGCGCTTTCATGAGTTGCGTTTACAACTTATAGATGGTACAAACGGCTGCCGTAATAAGCCTCGCCTACTTGGTTCCTCTCACTACAAAACAAAACGGCGATCTCATGTAAATTAGCAAGCGAAAATTGTGTATAACACTTTCCAATCCAGGCTCAATAGTTAAAGTCTAAGTCAACAGCTTACCCAGACCGCGCCGAGGAAAGCTGTTGACTAACCGTCTACAAAAGATATGGGATGTTGGTATGCTGTAATTGGAACATGGGTTTACCTTTTTCATGCGTGCTTCTGATGGTATATTTCTACCTTCCAGCCATGTCCGAATTGCATTTTTGTTCCATGCATTTGTAGGTGCTTTGCTTTCCTCACACACAACAGAGTGATAGCTAGCGTTCTCAACTACAAAAGCATGTGCCCCTTGGAGATTTTTGCAGACATTTTCAAACCAATGTTTGAAAGTGTCCCCTGAAACAAGTAATTCACTTATAGTATGTAACGGTAGTTATCTCTGATACGCTATATATATATATATATATATATATATATATATATATATATATATATATATATATATATATATATATATATATATATATATTGTAATGGGCAGACTTGATCTGTCATAGTGCTACTGTTGATAGCATGGATCAGCTCTGGTAAATAGGCCTCCTCTCACAGGTAGGGGGCAGCACTGCCCAGGCACCCAGCCCTGGGAGCTTTACAGTTTTACCACTAGGGGTCTCTTTCTCTCAACATACATGTGCGTGACTGGCAGAATGAAGTAGGCCTAAGTTTTTACCAAATCTGGAAGCCACCTGGTAGGTAACCTCAAACTACTTGTGTTGATGTGAAAGATGAATGGTCCAAACTACAGAATTGCAGGCATATTAGACAGTATCTGCATCATGTTTTAAAGAATGAACACAAATATGTTTCCATAACCTTGGCAGCCATTTTGATGTCCTTCATCAACAGGCATGGTGACATGCTCCTGTGCTTCTACAAGTGGAAGTGTTTCCTTACTCACCTACCCCAACAGGGATGTGTATATTAATTCCAGATAGAACAGATAGCCAATAAAGTGCTGTGGAATTTCGTTTTGGTATCCATGAATATGCCTATTCTGACCCTGGTAAACCATGCAGCCACTTAGGCCTAAATGTACCTGTGTGAATGGTAATGAGCATTCAAGAACTCTGTTCTTCCTCCAATTTCCTGCCAAGCAAGATTGTTTCCTGTGGGAGTGAACCTGTATGAAGTGATGTGAACCCTGTATGTTGTGGTATGGAAGTGAGTGCGTGGATGAAAGTTGGATACTGTGAGTGATGAAAAGTCCACATTCCAGTGATAGTTCCCAATTTCACCCATAGGGGCATGGTCTGACAGCAAGTTGACCTAATACAACCCATGACTCACTACCAACGTCATTGCTGGCTACAATGACATCACCAATTACTGCTTGCTGATTGGTTGAATTTATTGCATGATCATTGGTTAACAGTTGCTGAGCATTAAAACATGATTGGTTTAATCAACTGCAAGGTGATTGGTGCAAATAGCTGCCCACTGATTGGTCCTCATATTTGCATGCTGATTGGTCCAAATAGCTGCATCCTGATTGGTTAAAATCATATCTGCATGATGATTGGATAAATTGTTGTGCATGGTTATCCCCCCAAAATGTATAAAAGGAGCAGCAAAAGCCAGGAGTGGGGGGAGAGGCCCAGGTGGCCGAAGAGGACACATCTCAAGAGCAGACCCTGGAACCCCAAGACAGAAGAAGAGGACTCAGAAGAGGATCCATCTTGGACTTGGGCTACCAGGGAAACTGCAGGGACCACTGGAACCGAGGAAACCGTGGAAACTGAGGAACCCCAAGACAGAAGAAGAGGACTCAGAAGAGGATCCGTCTTTGACTTGGGCTACCAGGGAAACTGCAGGGACCACTGGAACCGAGGAAACCGTGGAAACTGAGGAACCCCAAGACAGAAGAAGAGGACTCAGAAGAGGATCCGTCTTGGACTTCGGCTACCAGGGAAACTGCAGGGACCACTGGAACCGAGGAAACCGTGGAAACTGAGGAACCCCAAGACAGAAGAAGAGGACTCAGAAGAGGATCCATCTTGGACTCGGACTACCAGGGAAACCACAGGGACCACTGGAACCGAGGAAACCGTGGAAACTGAGGAACCCCAAGACAGAAGAAGAGGACTCAGAAGAGGATCCATCTTGGACTCGGACTACCAGGGAAACCGCAGGGACCACTGGAACCGAGGAAACCGTGGAAACTGAGGAACCCCAAGACAGAAGAAGAGGACTCAGAAGAGGATCCATCTTGGACTCGGACTACCAGGGAAACCGCAGGGACCACTGGAACCAAGGAAACCGTGGAAACTGAGGAACCCCAACACAGAAGTAGAGGACTCAGAAGAGGATCCATCTTGGACTCGGACTACCAGGGAAACTGCAGGGACCACTGGAACCGAGGAAACCGTGGAAACTGAGGAACCCAAGACAGAGGAAGAGGACTCAGAAGAGGATCCATCTTGGACTTGGACGATCAGGGAACCTGCAGGGACTCCAGGAACCAAGGAAACCGTGGAAACTGAGGAACCCCAAGACAGAAGAAGAGGACTCAGAAGAGGATCCATCTTGGACTCGGACTACCAGGGAAACCGCAGGGACCACTGGAAACCGTGGAAACTGAGGAACCCCAAGACAGAAGAAGAGGACTCAGAAGAGGATCCATCTTGGACTCGGACTACCAGGGAAACCGCAGGGACCACTGGAACCGAGGAAACCGTGGAAACTGAGGAACCCCAAGACAGAAGAAGAGGACTCAGAAGAGGATCCATCTTGGACTCGGACTACCAGGGAAACCGCAGGGACCACTGGAACCAAGGAAACCGTGGAAACTGAGGAACCCCAACACAGAAGAAGAGGACTCAGAAGAGGATCCATCTTGGACTTGGGCTACTAGGGAAACTGCAGGGACCACGGGAACTGAGGAAACCGTGGAAACTGAGGAACCCCAAGACAGAAGAAGAGGATTCAGAAGAGGATCCATCTTGGACTTGGACGACCAGGGAAGCTACAGGGACTCCAGGAACCAAGGAAACCGTGGAAACTGAGGAACCCCAAGACAGAAGAAGAGGACTCAGAAGTGGATCCATCTTTGACTTGGACTACCAAGGAACCTCTAGGGACCGCAGGAACAAAGGGAACTGATGGAACCAAGAAATTCCAAGTACCATAGAAGACATAGCTTTAGAGGATAACAAAGATACAGAGTAACGTTGTAGAGAATAGTACAAAGGTACAGAGTGCAGTTCTGGAGGATTGTGCAGAGGCACAGAGTACAGTTACAGGGTCAGAGGTACAGAGTACAGTACAGAGGTACACAGTACAGTTTTGGAGGATTGTGCAGAAGCACAGAGAACAGTAGAAGAGGTACAAAGTACAGTGCGGAGGATTGTGCAGAGGTACAGAGTACAGTACAGAGGTACAGAGTACAGTTTCAGAGGATTGTGCAGAGGCACAGAGTACAAGTATAGGGTCCAAGGTTCAGAGGATTGTGCAGAGGCACAGTACAGTACAGAGGTACAGAGTACAGTACAGAGGATAGTGTAGAGGCACAGAGTACAAGTACAGAGTCCAAGGTTCAGAGTACAGTTTCAGAGAATTGTGCAGAGGCACAGAGTACAGTGCAGAGGTACAGAGTACAGTTTTAGAGGATTGTGCAGAGGTACAGAGTACAGTGTGGAGGATTGTGCAGAGGTACAGAGTAAGGTTACAGAGGATTGTGCAGAGGCAAAGAGTACAAGTACTGAGTCCAAGATACAGAGTACAGTACAGAGGATAGTGCAGAGGCACAGAGGACAGTTACAGAGTCCAAGGTACAGAGAGTTAAGAACAGAGTGCAGTCCAAGGGGTAGAGTCCAAATACAGTGGCAAAATACAGATTAAAGTACAGTATGGATACATGGGCCATATAAAGTGTGCATGATCCAAGGAAACTCAAATCTGCATTGTATTTACTGAGAATAAACAGCTTTGAATTTACACTTGTATAAATTGACCGGACATTGGTATTTGCATGACTGTTTGAATTGGATGTGAGTGATCATTGCCCATTCTTAGCTCCCACCTTCCCTATCCATTAGAGAGAAGCGTTACATTATATATACTTTCATACTAGTGTTCACTCCTTACGCTTGGTTGGATATGACCTTGCGGCGGGACAATTAAGTTTCTGACACAAGAGGTCTCTACACCATCAAAGGAGTATGGAATGTTGGCAAGTGTATGATACTTCAGAACCATCACTAAACGAATGTTTAAACATATATATATATATATATATATATATATACCCGTGTTTTCTTTGCAATGGTGAATTCTATACTATATTTGTAATTTTTCATACATGAAAGAACCTTTGTATAATGTATGTATATGAAGTCTAATAAATGTTTATCTTCATATAAGAAAAATATTGTGTATAACAAACCGTTCATCTCCTCATGATAAATCACTGGACGCGTTTGAGTTGAATATTTTTGAGGCTCCGGGTAAAAAACCCTCCTCGGTTCCAGCGTCTAGTACAATAACACGCCCTCCTTTGCCCTTCGGTAATGCACTTCTATACACGCCATCCTTGGTTTGCCATTCTTTTTGAGGAGTGTGTGCCGAATTTACCCACGTCTCGCCAACAAAAACAAGTTTGTGGGTACCTGTTATATTTAAGGATGTTACCAGTGTATCGGTCCTTTAGCGTGGACGACAATGAATATTTTACATTGAATATTTTACATGACTTAAGCTGCATTGTTCAAGGCTCTTTCAGAGAGAAAGACGGTCATGCAAGTGCATTTTATACTCTTATGGGGGCAGTAACTGGTACATGTTTGTGTGAAAAAATGAACTTTGTTTATTTTGTCTAAAATGGATCTAACATTCTCACGGCAATAAAAGACACCAACATTGCTATTATATAAAATTTTAGATATTAAATTAAAACATTAATACAAAGAATAAAAAAACGCTCTCTTTGCCTCGAAATAATTTAAAATTGTAAATAGATAATTTAATTTAAAAGTTTGTGAAAGCAATATTACCTTCTTCCCTGATCTTTTTCACTTGCCTCAAATAGGAATGTCTCTTTGACACTATGTGATTTGATTCCATCAGAATCACGTCCTTTCCTCTCTTTCCATATTTGAAGCCCATTAGCTTAATAAATATAAAAAGTTGAAATATTTAACAAATTTGCACACAATCTCTCCAATAATGATATAATTCTTAATCAACACAGGCATAGGTAAGAAATAACAAAATGTAAGAAACACCACTTTCCAAATTTTTTAAGTTACTATAATGGGAGTGGGATATCCACGTTTACACATACTCGGCATAGGCTAAAGAACCACTAGTTATATATATATATATTTTATTTTTTTCAAAACCTGTCACAGAGCATGCAGAAATAGGTCTATAAAAGCTATAGAATAAATATAGCATATCATTTTGAACCATATTATGCGATCGTTGTCATGTAATGCTACTGTTGTACCTTCAAACAATTCCAGAGAGTGGACCGTGGGATTTCACAGTCGTGATTTTTTGACAGTAGCGTTTTCAGCTTGCACACTGAAAGGAACTCTTTCTTCTCCATCGCGCCATGGGCCACTCTTCTTATTAGGGACATTTGAAAACTGTCATATTTGCTCTTGGGGCCTCTTCCTTTGCGCTCAGATTTCTTCGTCTTGTCCATAGCACACAATGCTGGGTCGTTTTGACGAATACATCTGATTTACAAAAATAAGTTACATTCTAAATTTCGAGGTGAATGATTGGTTCATGAATTTAATTTGCTTTTATTTATGTTGCTCTAAGACACATACAAATGTGGATAAATGAGTAGACAATAATATATGTATCATAGTAAAGCATGTAAAAACATAAATGTGCTTCACTTTGCCCAACTGACCCATCTTTAAATTACCAAACCATATATTTTGGCAAAAATTGGCGTTTTCTTTGTTTTAAAGGCATGAAAATACAAAAATATTAAACTAAATATATAAAATTTCCCGACCTACGGAAACCCTAGTTTTTCAACCCTATAAGGTAAAACACTAGTATTATTTTGTTTGTCCTAATATACTGGGTTTCAATATTAGAAAATAATTCTGTAACTTCCCTTTATTCAGTGTTGAAAACAAAATAGTTGACTGAAGAGAAGACATTATGAAGACCAAATGAGATATTTTTTCTCAGCTTTTGTAACTTCTCAGGTTTAGGTAGACAGTTCATTTGATGTTTACTCTTTCACACACCAAAAATAAATGAAACCTTTGAAAGGATGAAAGAAATAATATTTTACATGTTTGCTAAGATAAAAAAAGGGCAAAATAAGTGATGGCACTCTTTGCCTACCCCGCACACTTTGCCTGCCTCTCCCCCACATAAGCCTATAAGAATCTCCTTTAAAACGTATTCTCAAACATGCTAGTGTCCATAAGAGTTATTGACTCGGTGTGAAACTTTTGCTTCCATTTGTTTGCTCCCAATCTTCAATTAATATCTATATATACATATATAAACACTCTGCAGAGAAATGATTATTAATTTTTATAAACTAATGGAAATGCGATTTAGATTATGATATTACGGTGTCACATAGTGTGCAAATTTTTTTTCCAATTTCTGCATAACGTGGAATATATTTCGAAAGCTTCATAACAAACATATAGGCCTATATCTGTTTTCAGATTTTTAATTATTAAACCTGACAGCTCCGTCCTCCCCACTGAAAACAAACATATGGGCCTATATCTGTTTTCAGATTTGTAAGTACTAAACCTGTAAACGTGTTGATTAAAAACGTAGCCAAGGCCTGACAGCTCCGTCCTCCCCACTGAAAAAAAAATCTTCACTTAACCATGAAGTGATTTATATGTAGGCCTAGAAATCAGAAAGGGAAGGTCTACACCGCTTTTTTTACACATTCTCATTCAGCTCCGTTCTCCCCCGAAAAAAAAAACTTGCCTCACTATGAAGTGATGGCCTAGATAACAAATGGATAAGCCTACGCTGCTTTTTAAAAACATTTTCGCTTTGAACTTGTCACCGCCGTTTACGTGTAGGGTGGCTTAAATTATGCAGAATTTAGAAAAGAATGCTTCATTTTGAATCTCTCAGTGCTGCTGTAAGAAACTTTAGTGACTACTCGTATTAAATTTTATTATTTTTTTTATCTTCCTTATCGGCAATTTCTTTTTCATTTTCATATTTACTTATTATCACAAATTGCCTAATTCATTAATGTGAGGTTTCTGTCAAAATTGTACTTTTTTATAACTTACCTGTAAACAGTAGGCCTACTTAAGCCCAGTATGGCACACACTCTTTCCATAACTCTGTGGAGGCTTATTCTGGGCTCGCCTGTTTTCCCCTCCATCTTACAAAACGACACAATTTATAATTAATTTGTTTTTATCCATCTCTGATTAGTGATAACGAGCTGCATGGACCGACATCTGCCTTTTTGCGGTGGAACTAGGCTCGGTTGTGTGGCATGAAACGCTCCCGGGGTGCTCACGAGATACAAGTAGAATTGCGTCATCGGCGAAGCAAAGTTTTCCTTTTTACAATTATACGATTTCGCAAGTTTATCAGTAAGTGTTAAAAAAAATAACAAGACGATAAATGTGCTTATTGCGTAAAAATTTAATACATAATACAACCACAGCAATCAAAGAACAAAACAAATTCCCGACATTCATCAGAAACACTGAAAGCTCCCTCTTCATCCGGGACATTTGAACAGAAACATGGCGCCGACCTCAAGCAGACGGACATTTTACTGGCCTATTAAATAACATGCAAAGTTGATGAAACTAGCATTCTTTGCTAAAAAGGTAAGCTGATACACACAGAAGAAGTTACCGGATGTCGCAAAACCTTGAAATATGCAACAAATTTCAATGGATTGTGCATGTTTACTGTTTGTATGAAGTTAAACGGTGTCTCACTGAAACTGGAGATGGACTAAATGAAACACATATTAATGCACTATTTATTGAAGTACGAATATATATATATATATATATATATATATATATATATATATATATATATATATATATATATATATATATATATATATATATATATATATATATATATATATATATATATATATAATGGATCAAGCTTATGCAAGATGAGATCAAAAATCTTCATTTCCAAAGTAATTCAATTTTTTCACTGTGACAACACATCCAATGGCAAGCCCTTTGCATGGTTAATATAGAATCTTACATGGCAGTGAGTGAGTTACGATTTTTCTCTCACGAGGGATCGTTGTTGGTGGGGAAAATCACGAGTGACCGCAGGTCACGAGTGATTTTCCCCACCAACAACGATCCCGAGTAAGATTTTATTTATTCTATGTTTAATCGAGTATTTACCGCAAATATTGTCGCTCTTGTTGCTTAGGTGTCGCCATTTTGAAGCCGAGACTTTTCACTTGGAGTCACTGTAAATCACGTGACTTAAACATTATTACAAGTAAATTGTGACGCGCCTGCATCAGTGACGTAGTGCATTAACGTTTAGACAAAATCAAATGTGCGCGAGGGATGTTTGATTATACATCAAGCGTGACGTAAATAACTGCGACGAACACAAACAAACACGGTACACCAGGTAGGCGTTGTAAGTAGGCCTACGGCATATTTTTGGCGATAAATACCCATTCAAGCACAGAATAAACAAAATCTTACATGGCTGGATTGCGAGTTACTTTTTTTTCTCTCACTCGGGATCGTTGTTGGTCTGGTACTGGTAGGCATCAGCGGCAAGGGGACGGGTGCCGAAGCGGCGCTACCGGTCATGACATGTGGCCTACCGTGAGTTACTATTTCTGGATTTCACTCCAGAAAATGATAACTCACTGCCAAACATAGAATAAATATAGAATGTTACATGGCAGTGAGTGAGTTACGATTTTTCTCTCACGAGGGATCGTTGTTGGTGGGGAAAATCACGAGTGACCGCAGGTCACGAGTGATTTTCCCCACCAACAACGATCCCGAGTGAGAGAAAAATCGTCACTCACTCACTGCCATGTAAGATTTTATTTATTCTATGTTTAATCGAGTATTTACCGCAAAAATTGTCGCTCTTGTTGCTTAGGTGTCGCCATTTTGAAGCGGAGACTTTTCACTTGGAAATGTCAAATCACATATACATGCACCGCGGGTGTAAACACAATATACCATTGCGCGCTTTAAATAGATCCGCATGTTCGAAATGTAAGACACTCAAAATGAAAATAACAAGACAATTCCACACCAGCAACGATCCCGAGTGAGAGAAAAATAGTAACTGGTGCCGTGTATGATTTTGTGTATTCTGTGTTTGATTGGGTATTCATCGCGGAAAATTATACCCCAGGCCTACTTTCAACGCCGAACTCTGGTGTGCCAGGTTTGTTTACGTTCGTCGTGGTTTGTCCACGTCACGCATTTACGTATGATACTATGATCAAACCTCGCTCGAGCACATTTGATTTTGTCTAAATGTCAATTGATGCATCACGTCACAATTTACCTGTAACAATGTTTAGGTCATGCGATCTACAGTGAGTTACTATTTCTGGATTTCACTCCAGAAAATGATAACTCACTGCCAAACATAGAATAAATATAGAATCTTACATGGCAGTGAGTGAGTTACGATTTTTCTCTCACGAGGGATCGTTGTTGGTGGGGAAAATCACGAGTGACCGCAGGTCACGAGTTTTTTTCCCCACCAACAACGATCCCGAGTGAGAGAAAAATCGTCACTCACTCACTGCCATGTAAGATTTTATTTACTCTGTGTTTAATCGAGTATTTACCGCAAAAATTGTCGCTCTTGTTGCTTAGGTGTCGCCATTTTGAAGCGGAGACTTTTCATTTGGAAATGTCAAATCACATATACATGCACCGTGGATGTAAACACAATATACCATTGCGCGCTTTAAATAGATCCGCATGTTCGAAATGTAAGACACTCAAAATGAAAATAACAAGACAATTCCACACCAGCAACGATCCCGAGTGAGAGAAAAATAGTAACTGGTGTCGTGTAAGATTTTGTGTATTCTGTGTTTGATTGGGTATTCATCGCGGAAAATTATACCCCAGGCCTACTTTCAACGCCGAACTCTGGTGTGCCAGGTTTGTTTACGTTCGTCGTGGTTTGTCCACGTCACGCATTCACGTATGATACTATGATCAAACCTCGCTCGTGCACATTTGATTTTGTCTAAATGTCAATTGATGCATCACGTCACAATTTACCTGTAACAATGTTTAGGTCATGCGATCTACAGTGAGTTACTATTTCTGGATTTCACTCCAGAAAATGATAACTCACTGCCAAACATAGAATAAATTCTATTTCTTTTCTCTGTCGTTTTCCTGGTTGATGCCCTTTGACTGGCGTATGGCTGCAAATAAAATAACGGATTTTAATTAGACTACTCAGAAAACATGATGATAATGTAACAGCGAATACATATAAGCAGGCACAAGGGAAAGAAAGAGTGAGAGAGAAAGAAACTTTCCACCTTAGCATCCCAGTCCTCCATGGATTCTTCAAACCAGTTGGGTGCTGATTTGTGCATGTGGTATTCGATTCCAATCTCACTGCACAACTCTTCATCCCAATAAACTGCGGGGTCCATGAACTTCTTGACGAACCACCATGGTTTGTCCCGGATCTTCTTCCTGCTTGCCATTTGTTTGGTTTTATTCTCTATTTACTGTAGTGGGCAGTTACCTTCACTACGCATACATTCATGACGTAATAATGGGACCAGTGACAACAATGATCCAGAAACCTATCGAAAACGATCATTGATATCTTTTGTAAATTAATTTGCTATTATGATTTAGAACAATACAGTTTTTCAGTGAATGGTACGGAATAGGACTTTGCTCTTCGAACATCGGACTTGATAGTGTTCAAACGGTACATGGGCTCACAGAATTAGGTTTGTTAAGTTTCTCTTTGTATTAAATTAAAAATGACGTAACATAATTGCCGAGGAAAACGTCTTATAGTCTGTCAACCCTGAGTTACGGAAGGGGATTTCTCGAATATTTCGTAAATAGCGACAAAAATAACCATGTATTTCATACATAACCAAATCTGAGCAGTTTACCCTACTCTTGAAGGAAATTTGTTTGCATTGTGGTTTGTATTTATTTCTGTAACCAGCAATTTTCGCGTTTTTGCGGTCTTGTGACGAACGGTGCCGGCAGTTTAAAAGGACCTGTTAATCACGTGCGCACGCGCACTTATCATTTCTTGGACGATACGGATTGCGCTAAGTTTTGCTTGCAACCGCAGAAATGACCCAAAATGCGGCTGAAAAGAAATGCAAAGTGCATACAGCTACCACATATGCCTCAAAAGTAAGGTATATTGATGAGAAAAGGTTGTGCATTAGATATGTCGGCAAGTAATAATCCATTGTTGTAATATTCACAAAATGCGTTTCCGTAGAGCAAGGTTGATAGACTATAGATAGGAATAAATCCAAAAAAAAAAAATCTAAAATTGTTCGGTCTCACTATAGTACCATGCATTGCATATTATTCACACATTTGAATAATAAATCGTAATATATTTGTTAGGCCTAACTTAACATTGACCAAACCAAACAGTATACAATATTAATTTTTTTAACGACATACGCTGTTCGGTCTTTGCGCAATAATATTTATTTTTACGACATGCATTCTAGAACTCATTTACGGTAAATTGTCATATGTTCGGTTGTTCGGTCTTTTAATAAAAGCCCTGTGATTGGGTATATAGGAAAAAAAGCACGTGGGCTTGCTATGAAGCCTTATTTTGACCCTAGTTTCCTCAAATTCTAAAATACCACACCCATTGCCCAACATATCAACCCATTACATTACACATGAACGATATGTCGATAACCAGGGCTATATTTGAACCAGATGGTTATATTATAATATGGGTCGTATAATATATACGTTGGCATAGACATAGTGTAACAAACTAACATACTGACTGCGATTATTAATGCCGATGGTCCAGTTTGGATAGAATATAAGCCTACTAGTTTCCTTTCTTTGGAAACTTAAAACGGTGCGTGCTTTTCTGTCTTTTCGTAACTATTGTACTGTAGGACTAGGAGGCCTACTTTTGACCCAACAATTGCCGTGACAGCGACACAGAAATAATTTGTACGCCTAGTTTAATTATTAATTTTAGTGCCATAGTATTAGTGGGACCCTGTTGTTTTCACCGCATGGTCGGTGATCTTCTGAAACCACTACTAGTAGTGGTCTCAGCTACTATATATATATATATATATATATATATATATATATATATATATATATATATATATACATACATACATACATACATACATACATACATATATATATTATAAATATAGCCTATATAGGTGTCTTGTCTCGGAATTGTTGGACACACTATAATTAATAATGTTTAATATGATGTATTCGATGTTACTGTGGATAAAATTGAAAACAACTCCTGACGCCGTCAGAGACCAGTGACTAAACAGTAAACTTTCCAATGAAACGCTTATCACCGTTAACCTGACACTTGCTCTTCTGTTGAGTGATATGACTTATGACCTCATGGCAGTGATTGGACATATTACCTAACACTGTCACTAACAGAAACAAAACTTGTTGTGTTGAAGCCTGAAGCCTGAAGCCTGAAGCCTGGGACGACAATAGACACAGACAAGGGGGCTAGGCAACACTCAGGCAGCTTCTCGAACAGCAGATGTACTTTCTGATGGCCCAATTTCCAATCTCCACAAGAAAGTGACACCAACAGGGAAACATGCGGTCACTCACATCAATAACATAAAAAAAACCAGACCTACAACTTACATAAGTTACAATCCATGCAGATTTCGTTTTCTTCTTGTCGACAAATAGTTTCGACTGCATCATTACATGCACAGCAGTGGCAGCACGTTCCTAGGCTATGGCTATGGCACTGGCAATGACGTCACTCAGTGACGTTACCATGGAATTCGACTGTGTGACGTGGTGTACAGGTTATAGGGCACTTACTACAATGCCAATGGAGAACAAGAGATGGGCAGTGTAAAAGCTTAGAGCAAGTAAACGACATGACAGAGAATAATAGGTTACCATGGATACTAGGGTTGAAGGGGGATTTCCCGGAAGTATAGTTGGTTTAGAGTCAGTGAAAGGCTTCTTGGTGCAGTGCTGGGATATCAGGAATAATATATTATATAATATTACTGTTAGGATTACTCACTGAAGAGAAAAGAGGGCAAACTTACAAGGGAAGGGAGAAGGTAGCCCTAATTAGGGCTCCCACGACCCTGCCAGGTAGCATCATCATCAGGGGCGGTGGGTATGCCAAGCGCAAAGTTGCGACAGTGGGATAGGGCTGAGTGGTTTGACTAGTTACTAAGCTAGTCAGGACCGCGGCAGAGAAGCGGAGTGTCAGAATATTATTACGCCAAACATTATGAATGACGCTTGATTGACGGACCTTCGCATGCATTCAACGCCCCCTAGGGATATGAAGCAGAAGAGTGAACAAAGACTAAGCGGAATGTAACTTAGCTTAGGGAAGCGACCACCTGGAGAAAATTCAAGTTTTGCCTTTGGATTCTTCGGTTTATCTCACAGAATGGTGTGTATGATTTACTCCTAATACATTGAAATATATTTATTTGAAGGATTTCTGTTTGCATGCAAATCACTTTCACCCAATAGGCAATACCTTTAGGCCTAGTTTAGTTGGCCCACTTGGGTTCCCTCGCAGTCGTGACTCGTATGGTCCTATGGACCCCAACCCTTGCACAACCTTCGAGTCCGCGGTATATTATCAGTTACTACCTGTCTGGTGACGGGATACAAGAAAATATCGACGTAAAAAGATATGTGTCCCATGAAACCAACGGCTAAATGCGATACAAATCTTTTCACGTGGGTATTTTCTTTTATCCCATTTTTATGTAGTTTCTTGGCTTCTGATTGGTTAATAGCCATGAAATGCCTGCCGCACCTAATTGAAATTATGGTATTACCCACATGGGGTTGGTATTACTGTAGTAATACCATGCGACACCTAGCGGCTGAAGTGAAAACGGCTCTGACAGGGGAACGCAGACGACAAAATGGCAGAATAGGTGCCTTCTTCAGCCAATAAAAGGCGCTAGTAAGTTAGAAACTACATAAAAATGGGATAAATTCGTTACACACTGGTAGACTGGGTAATACAGCGAGCATCTCCCACTCAGGGAATTGGTATTACCCTCGGCTGGCGCCTCGGGTAATACCAGTTCCCTTCGTTGGAGATGCTCGCTGTATTACCGAGTCTACCAGTGTGTAACTAATAGTATCCCGTGAACAGACAAGCGGTAACTAGTAATGTTCCCTCCGGGACTCCGTAGGGATATGGTCCAAGGTGAAGCATTTTATAGCTGATAGAAATATAACTCTAAGATTAAAGATGTCAAACAACTAGTGTCACTTGCCTTTGCGAGTATATCTGAGGAGATTGGGGAAAAGCTTAAAGTGTTTATGTGTCAAGGTTAATTGCCTTTATTAGAGTATGCTCAGATGTTGACAACTTTGGCACCCGGCATTCATGTCTATTTAAAAAAAAAAAACTTGTGAAACAGAAGTATCCAAAAATAAAAATTCAGGCGATCGTGTTTGAAGTTTCTGGATAAAAATGATAATTTAATGAATAGATATTAGGTGGATTTGAAGTCTTATATAAATGACGTAGTAAATATGTCAACCTAACAATTGTAACGTTAGCTGACATTTTATTCAATGGTTGTATGAGGTAAGACATTTTTTAAAGTTGAGAGTTGTTAGCATCAACACGATTTTAAATACTACTAACTTCAGTTGGTACCTGTCTCAAGTCAGGAGAGAGATGCTTGCCTTCATACTGCAATTCATATTCATTCACTGATATGGAAATGATACATAGTTGTCGGTGCGGACTTCCGAATTTTGACTTTGCTTGTTTGTTGGCTGACGGATTTTAATCATCGATGGTTCTTGTTTGCTCGCATTATCGGTGCATTTTCTCTGGCATTGTTGAAAACTGTTTTCCGCTTTTATTTTTCACGGCAATTATTATTTTATGTTGTCAATGTGACGTCTTATCATATTTAAATATTCTATATATAATGTATCAGTTGGTGGATATTTAGGTCTTGCTGTTATATCTGGGGATGTTCATGTTGATGGGCTTGTCAAGATTTGGAGGGTTTTCGACTCGGAATGAATTGAGAACTAAGAATTTGGCATGTACTGGTCTGATACTATATGCTGTTGAGTGTAATGAGAAAATAAAAAAAGTATTATTGGGAAACTAAAGGGTTGACTTGGAATGGTGTACTAATGTAAATGGTATGGACAAATTACGTGCCTACCGAGGTTTTAAATCTCTTCTAGAAAGAGAAAAATATCTAGACTGTGTTAAATGGCAAAGACACAAATGTGCCCTTGCTAGATTAAGAAGTTCAAGTCATAATTTAAAAATAGAAACAGTTCGGAGACAGAATATGCACGACTAAAGATATTATTCTCAAGGACCCTATATCGAATAGGATTTGGCTCTGGCTGTCAATGCTGCCACAAAAGATTAACCCCTTTCATTCCAATTGCGGGTTTCCATTCAAGAAAAATTGAAATTATTTTTCAGAATTTAAACACGGCCGATGATTTCTGCGGACGGAGATTGTACTTAAATTTTATTACTTTTCATTGCATTCCCAGCTTGTATCATTTCAAGCTATTTCATATCTATGTAATTTTTATGTCGCTTTGTGTCGGCTGTGAAAAAAATATAACTTTTATGATATAACAATAGTACAGAATAATCTCCTTGATGCAAGACTCCCTGTTATTATGAAGGCCTCCGAGATTATGTATTAACAACCACGTCTGGCGACACTCGAGGATGTGCTCGTGAAGTCAACTGCCATCAGCTTGTCATTATTTATGAAAAGGCAGCCGCCACCTGAAATATAAAATTTTGATTGTCAATATGGGCACTTAGTGATTTTTTCAACATATAACACCGAGATATAAATGACTGTGATCCGGTAAAAAAAAAAAAATAGAAAAAAAAACCTTTCAATTAAAAGGCAAAATACACACGCAGGTTTGTCTGCTCTTCCGTAGTGACACGTCTGGACTCGGCCAATGGCTTGTTACAGTGGACTAAAACGTATTTTTGTTTGTGTGCTCTTTACATGTTTGGTTTCCAAATTTAGACAGATAAGTGCTTCTGTTGGTTGCCAATTTAACAGCAAGCATTTGCTGTTAAATATGGCAAAGGTAACTTATCACAGCTTTCATAATGAGATTTGATGTAATAAACCTGGCCAACAGGTGGTTATCCGATATTCTTAGTGGAATAGCCATGTTCAAGTTGGATAATGGGGGTCTGATCATGTTTCACGCAGCATAATCGTTTTTGCTATTCTGCACAAAATGGTTTCATCGGAACAACGATTCTTAAAAAAAAAAAAAAAAAAAAAAAAAAAAAAAAACCTTTGGTTGATTCAACAGTCAAAGAAATAAAACTTTTAACGTGAATCAAGGCAAATGAAAATGTGCAATTACGCAAAATGAAATCATGACACATGCATGTCATACATCCACCTCCGCACCACAATATTTATATCTCGAACTCTGACATTTTCAGAGGTAAAACTGAATGACTCCTGTGTTCTTCTCACATACCATATTATAAGCTAGTATGTCAGATTATGCTTACCAATTTCCCATAATGTTAATAATTTATGAGAAATCAGAAAATACCAACACCAGGTATTGAACAAGTTTGGTGAAGATTATGTCCATGTACATTCCAACTAAACTTCAAAAGAATGCAACTTCTAGGAGAAGTCAAAGAAGCAAATACAAACAAAAATTGTTAAAAGATGTGAAAAGAGTTGCAGCACCGCCTTTTGAACAAATTAAGGTCCAGGAATCCCCATAAATGCCCCTAGAAGTGTCCTGCAATTTCGAAGCATTTTGCCAAGCGGTTTCGGTATTAGATATGTTTCAAGATCTTAGCAAAACGTAAGCATAACAAAAAAATCAAAATATTACAATCACAGAAGCATGACTACCTACCTATAAACAGAGTCATCCCGGCCAAATTTGAAGTGAATCTAGCTGACAGTTTTGGATAAGAGGTACAAAATATGAAATGATATCGTAATCTTTACAGACCTAAGTGGCAATCAATGGGAGTGCAAAAATCGATCAAGTTCCGAATTGAAAAAAAAGTCAAAAATGAGAGATGCAGAGTATCACCACTCTCTGAACGGCTGAGATTAACCCTCTCACAAGCTATGTTTCCACCAAGTTTCCGAACAATCTGAATGACAGTTTTACAATAGTCAAAAATGCCTTTAACAGAGAAAAATTCATGGAAAATTAGAAAAAAGTCACAGCGCCACCTGTTCAACAATTAAGGTCCAGGAATCCCCATAAATGCGCCTATGCAGTTTCAACGCAATTGGCCAAAAAAAAGGTGAAAAAAAATCATATTCAAATTACAAAGATCACTGGATTATGATCATTTGAACCAACTTCATAGAGACCCACACAAAATACATTGTTACCAAGTTTTTAGTGAATCTGGCTGACGATTTTTGAGAAGTCAAAAATGACTTACCACTGCCACCCCCATTGACTTGCGTTGTATTCAATAGGCATGTATGAACGTATGTATTTAACGATAAGTACCCAAATTGAAAAAAAAAATCGTTAGAAATCCGGGATGCGGAACATCATCACCTACTGAACAACCCAATTTAACCCTTGCACAAGCAACACTTCCATGACGTCATAGGACACTAAATGACGGTTGTGGAAAAGTAAAAAATTGTTTGAACAAAGCCAAAATCACAACAATAGAATAATCGCAGCGTTACCTGTTGGACACGAGTCCCTATAAGTGTCCCTGTGCA
>OZ026612.1:22077811-22242811 GCA_964020975.1 Hermodice carunculata
GATCTCACCATTAGTTAATCCTACTTACGTACTCTTTGCATGGAAAATAGTAGTCTTGGTACATTTTGTACTGGAGAAACGCTATACTTGAAACTGCTGTATAATGTACACAACAGAATGACTATTTCAGGGAATTAGATATCGAAACAGTGCAAATAATAATTGATTATAATGAAGATTATGCCTAGTCCTTTTACAAAGGTCTTTGTATTTTGAACATGGAACTATATGTAGAGAGAGAGAGAGTGAGCGAGACAAAAACTAGTTTGAGACAAGTTTATACTGTATCAATGGTGCTAGTAACATGACGGAATATAATAATAATCAAGAGATAATGAAGCCACTACTGCCCTTCCATGCATGAAGTCTTGCTTTGCATTGGACTGTGCTGGCACACATAGCTTTAAACCTGCAACCCCTGTACTTTCTAGAGTGGGACTAACCTACAGTGACACAAGAATGGACTGATCCAAACAAGGGGGGGGGGCAGGTTTATAATCCCTTGTAAGCTGTTGTAAAAAGCACGGATAGTCAACTGGCTTAAATTGCAATGACCGTGTTAGTAAATGATGCTGTTGCAGTTATCGTAGACAGAAATTCTGTGAGCATTAAGCTTAAAAGTTCCCTTCCTCAGATGCATGTATTAAAGATACAGATGCAAGTTGATACCAACTTCGGAGGGGGAAAAAAACATGATTGTTGTATGGACATAAGACAAGCCACTGGCATTAGATTTTGCACTGGTTGTATAGGTCAGTGTTATCACGAGATAATATGATTGTATGGAAAAGACACTGAAGAGGATAAGCCAGGACATTTAGGCCGGTAATAGATGTGGCATATGTGGTTCTGTTTGTATATTCTCTAGCAAGGGAGTGGTGATAGTAAAACCTGATGTATTAAGAGTCACATTGTCTGGTCATAGTTGGTCTCACGTCAGAATCAAATACTCGGATTGGAAATCGCATTGCTTCTTAAAGCATCTATACTGTTGTAGGTATTTGAGAGCAGTTGCTCATGCATTTTTAGTTTCGCGGAGATGTTTTCCTACTGCAAAACCAGACTTGTGGTTATAAAAAGCTAGGTAACAATGAGATCAAGTCACAAATGAAAATTATTACACCCCTCACCCTTGTCATGCACAAGTACACGAACATACAAAAATTTGGATGCCTGTTGGGTGATTATTTTTGGGCAGCTGCCAAAATTGGAACAACCTCTTGTTGAAAACTATATAGAGTAAGACAGAAAAGAGTTAAACTAATTCTGGGCAATTGACAGATATTGCTAATAATATCAGTCTGGTTAAATCTGTGTCTGGCCTGGATCTCTGGGCACTCCATTGTAATGTTACATCATATACCCAGTAGATGGCAGCAGTGTGGTTTCCAATGGAGTGTTTGAGGAATGAACCAATAGTTTGATTGTTAGGGTGACAAATGACTGTTTGGAGCCAGCATCTTAGTTTAATGCTCTTCAGGGTAAAGGTCAAATGTTAAGTATAAAATATGAAAACAAAAAAGAAAGAGGGAGAGAAAAAAACAAAACAAACAAACAAACAAACCAGGGTGTGGTGCAATGCACTGTGTGCCTAGCAGTATAGCACTCGATAATATACACTGGGCATAAGAAATGCTGAGGCACCAATGCATCTGGGGACTCGCATGTGCCGTGACCGTAGCAACCACTGGGGACACTAGTAGACTTGAGAAATCCTAACAGTATTATGTGATATTTTGTTACAGCAGACAGTATTGTAGGATACCTGCATACTTGCCACACAGATGGGTGTTCAGTACATGCAAATGTTGTAAACATTTTTGAGCAGGTTTGCTTGTGTCGCCATAGATGGAAATGTGCTGGCTCGAAGCTGTATATCATTAATGCTAGACTGTCACACTGGAATTGTGTGGCTACATTGTGACACATTGTAAGTACGCTACAGGTAATTTACTAGGCTACATTGTTTCGCACCGCTATTCCGCTATAAAGTCACTGTTACCCTATATCTGCACTGTTTAACTGTCTGAACTGCTGTATGAGCAGTATGATGTTGCATCAGGGATTAACCCTTGCCAGCTCAATTTGGCCAAACAAATTTGTTTCTTGCAATCCCTCGTGTGATAAATGTTTTTTAAATGCCGCGGCGGATGGCCCGACACATGACAGGATATCAAAATACACTTGTTCTATTTTAACTGCAAAACAGATTTTGTCTAGGAAAGCACAGCTGAACAACAAATCAAGCCCGTAAAAAGTCTCTATGGCATACTGTGGTTTTCTTAATGAAAGCAATTTGACCAGGGGCAAGCGATTTTCGTGCAGAAATGGCATTTCTATTTAATTGTCCCACAAACACAGCCAGACGGTTGAGATGGCCACTTTTCTGCAGTTGGGATGAAGTAGCTGCAGTGCTTGAGTCTCTCCTGCCCTCCAAATGGTCAAAATAGGTTGGCGGTCAGGTGTCATCTCCCTTGATGTTTTTGACTAATTTCAACGTTTGTGAAACACATTGTGAATGCAAAATTCAGATAAAACCCCATCACAATAGGTTGTTGTAGATCGGAAGCTTTCGTTGGGATAGGGTATGCCAAGTGCCCAACCACATGCCAAGAAAGCTGTTGATGCAGTTTGAGATTAGTTGGGAAGGGGTCGGATCCTACTGGCTACATAAATACAGTACATCTTTATTAACAGGGAGGGGGTGTGGGGAAGCAGAGCAAATCACAACAAATCTGTGTTTCTGTTTAACAAAGAAAGTTCAATTATTTTATTTCTCTGATGCTCAAACTTGATGGTCCCCAGTCCTAAGTAACTGAAGCAAGCCAAGAAAGATGTTGACTTGGACCTGAACTGACCATAAGAGGGTTGACATGAAACTTTTTAAGGGGTGACGAAATTGAATTAACTCATCTGTTTCATGTTCGTGTTTGATATTTTTACAAGTATCCTGTAAAATACTTTTCTGAAATGTATGTATGGATGTATTAAGATATTTCGTAGCCACGGAAGAAAAATCAAATATCCCAAATTTTGGATTGACAATGGCAAATATTATGCATTGGTTAGTCCGACGATACCTGTCATGTTGCTGGTTGTCACATGATGATTTCGTACATCACCAGTCTTGGCACTGCTCCCCCACGAGATTTGGTCTCTGGCCTCTCGCACCCAGGGCTTCCAGGTATAAATATTTTGTTATGACATGAAGTACACACACTTTGAACTTGGAACTTTTGTTGGTCTCAGTTGACTATATTTTCAATTGGAAAAAAAAGAAGGGAAACTGAGGAAGTCTAATTGACTTTTGTATTGAGGTAGCAGTGTTATACATACAAAGGTATGGACATATGTACATACGCCAACATATGGACATACGTACGTACGTACATAAATACATACATACATATATACATGTGGTCTGTGGTGAAATGACCATTTTCAGAAGTCACACAAAGTGCAGAGCGGTAACAGGGTTTAATGCTCGAGAGTTCACAGTAGGGTAAGCAGTGCTATTCTTTTATCCTTTTAATTTTTGTCCTATAATCACAAGTAACTGTTGGTGTATATTTGAAGACATAGGTGGGGGTTTGTTAGCAAAAGAGTTGGCACCAGATTGTGCTTATGTATTTTGAAGATTTTATCAATTTGTGCTGGACAGTGAAGGACCCGAGGCGTGTTTATTTTGATGATGCCCCCCCAAAGGCAGCATCATGTTGTACTATATTGCTTTACTGAGCGTGGAAGCTCACTGGAGGCTGTACAGACATTCAACAACTCTTGCCAATGGTACTGGTAACTCATGGTTTTCGTTGTGCTGGTAGTGAAAGAGATTTTGGTTCAGATTTGTTGTCGGGCCATTTTGTATTTGACCTTGATGTAGGAACTGTCGGCTTGTTTTGGCTTCAGGCTATGATCTGACCATCTTTCGCTCTCAAAACAGTTTCGGAATGATCTTTGCTATTCTTTTGATTTTACTGCTTATCAGTGTGATGATAACACTGAGCGCTCGTCATCAATCGTGAGGCTATTTTGGCAACTTTCGTTTCAAAGTGAACAGTTAACCAGGGCAGATTTTCTTCAGTTAATCTTTATAATTCCCTCCTGGACAGGCAAAGCTTTGTGTGTCCTTTTTACACTTTACAGAGGAGAATGTACTGTCTTTTCAGCAGGCAAATGCTAAATGGGTTCTTGACTTTCTGCAAAGGAGTGCACTCACTTGATCTTGTAAGCAAAGTGTAAAATATTTGGTAATGGTTTTCCGATAGGAACATTATATAAAAGGAAAAAAAAAAGTTTGAAATTATTGGACTATTTGCTGAAGAATGTTCTGGTGGCCTCGAGAGCTGAAATTTATAGACTGTGGATTTGAACCCTTTCCCCCCGGATTAAGACTGAGTCAACAGCTTTCCTTGGCATGGGTTGGGCACTGAGTGCTGAGGCCATGCCAAGGAAAGCTGTTGACCTGGAGCATGTGATCTTGATGGGTCTCATCTACAATTCTCTGTCAAATTGCTTTTCATTACTGTTGAAATTAGTTCAAATCTCTGAAGCAGACGACATGGGACCACCAGCCACTTTTGGCAAGTTTGAAGGGGGGGAAAGGGTTAACAAAAAGGGAAAAGATAGTCAGGTGCATAGCCTGCACACAGTACATGGACCAGGTGAATGGCTGATTCAGACAGAGAGAACACATCGAACACAGCTGTAATCCCAGAAAACAAGACCTTGTCTAGTAGCAGAGACCTCACTGTAGCCAGGCCCCATGCTAGCTTTGTGCCATATTTGTATTGCTTATTTCTAGGCTGTAGTTGGCTTGTATTGTAAAGCTTGGCTTTTGTATGTCTAGTTTGCTGTCTGCGATTGTTGCGATATAATATATGAATATTCTATATAAATATATATATATATATATATAAATTGTATGTATGTATAGTGGTGGTTATGTGGGACTACTTTGCTGTGCTGTATCAGGTAAAAAGAAAATGACAACAACAAAAGAAAAAAACCCACGTACGAAAACAACCATGAATAGGTAAAGGATTCGTTAGTCACTACTTTTGCACATGGAGGTAAAATGAAACGGCAGAGGTATGATAAAAGAATGAGTCGGCAGCAGAGTGGCATGGGAAAACGAGTCAGTGGCAGGGGTAGGGTAGACAATTCAATCATTAATAGGGGCGGGGAAGGAGGGCTCGCAGCATAAATATTGTTTTGGGCAAAATTGTGGCTTCATTGGCTTGGCACTAAGTGCCAAACGAGGCTCCGGTGTTCACTTGGGAGGATTGTAAAAGTGGGCAGGAAGGTGACTTGGATCCCATAGTGTCAATGGCATTGAAACAGGAAGTTATCACAATTGATGTACAAGAAACATGGTGTTTGTATTGAGAGGGTGTGCCACTCTCTTGTGTATATTTCCCTGAGGGTATACATCACTGGCATGATATTTCACGTAGTGAAGATGTTTGCAACGTAGTGACAAATTTTATTCTTTGTGAACCAAACACAACTTTTTTTTTAATACCAAGAAAATACAAACTTGGCAAATCTGTGGAAAAACCGTAGGTGCTTGTGTTTGAATTAAAAAGAACACTAAATGAGTGTTTATATATTTTTAGACCAAATGCTATGGTGTATGGTGTATGCTGTATGCCCAATTTTTAAGCATTTTTCCCTGGGTTTTCCAAAATGTGACCAGAGATGTGGAATGTGTCCACATCCCTGGCATGGCTTGAGATCTTCAGGTCTTCAAAAGACAAGTCGCTGTAAGTGACTGGCAGGAGAATGCAGGCAGTGAATGGGGTATGGCTGAGTGATTGGAAGATTTTCACGGAAAAATGCCTGGAAATTGTGTTCAAATCCAAGTGAATGGATGGAGCACTTCGTGGTAAAACTCATTTGGGCATTAGAAGTTGAGATCAGGATATGTGCTACATTTAAAGCTGTTCTCATTGGAAGGAAAGAGAAACCATTTTGTTCAATGTTGAAAAACTATAAGGTTGTGAGCAGAAATCACTGAAAAAAAATATTTTCCCTTGAACAATATTTACATTGTACAATCAAATTTAAATAGAATTAATCCTTGTTAAAATATATCTACATGTTTAACATGTTGTTAAGATCAAATCTTAAGGGCAAAACATGGAAAAGTACCACAAAAAATCATGCAGGGTGAGGTCAGAATTATTCAGACCAAGTCTGTGCTTGTTGGAACCGGTTTGGTTCGTGTCTAAACCAGTTAGAATTGGTTAGATCATGTCTGTACTAATCAGAATTGGTTGGTGATGTCTCAACCAGTGAGAGTTGGTACAAACAAGTCCATGCTAAAACTGATTGTGTGAAGTTGTATATTAGTTACAGGGGGTAGTTTTGTAAGGTTGAAAAATCCATTTGTAGTTACAACAACTGTGAAGGCTTGCAGTATAAGTGTAGTCAGTTTTAGTGAGGGGGGAAAATCCCCAGAATTGAATTAGTGAGTAGTATTCTCATAGACATAGCCCATGGACAACACTTTGGTTTTTCCTTTATCAATGAAAAAAAAAAAAATGCATAATGCATGAAGTCTTTAGAGTGACAGCCACTGCAAAAAAAAGGTCTCTTGATTAGAATAACCCAGGCCATTGTCGGAAGGATGTTCGGAGTATATAGTTAAAGGAACATTTCCAAATGGCCGTCCTTTGTCTTAATTGGTGCTTTTATAAGAGAACCTTATTTTGGTGTTGACTCTGCTATGAGCATAAGAAGGCTTTTTATGGTTTTAAGATGGGTGATCAAAAAATATACTTCTACCTGGAGTCTATAACCCTATGTGCTAGAACGCTTTTGAACCATCTTGTTAAATGTTTCCTGTCAGAGTATCTTCTGTCTGGACGTGAATACCTGGTGTGCTTAAAAACATTTTCTGAGCCACTTTTTACAGTGGCTCGAAGTTTTAATTGTGTATGTTTTTAATCCTTTTGAATGGGGGAAATTTACAATGTGGAATAGTTGGGTTACCTGAGGAGAGACCGAGGGAGAGGCAGGACCGGAAGCTGTTCCTCATTGAAACCAGCATTGCTTAATTATTTTGTCTGAAGATGGACAGTGCAAAAGACACCAACAGTAATGACTGTCTCGTATTGTCTGCCTTGTTATGGGGAAAAAAAAAGTTTCAACCTAACGACCTCAATACCTAAGGCTATGAAAAGTGGGGGAGTTTGGGACGTGCCCCACACAATGTATTTGTGCTGCAGAGAATATACCATACTGTTCCCAAAAAGGGCCTCTGCTGTACACTGTCTGGCCAATGCATCATTACTGCAACAGTTAGCATCATCCAGTGCTTGATTTTACCTCTTAAAAGATATTGGAAATCTGCCAAATATTTTTGCATACATGATTAAAAAAAAAGTGCTTATTGCATGTATTTGACAATTTTTAGAGCATGGACCTTTCCGATGCATTTGTGGAACAGGGTACCAGATGACAAGACGCCTCCCCCCTTCTGTACATGAACCAATCTTTGGCACATTATTTTACCTATAGTGTTCAAAGTTGGATTCTTGATTGAGGGCTTATTATATTGTAATTTTGTTGGCGTCCCAGGCACTGACAGGGAACAATATGGTATATGAATATCTGAACTCCATAAAGTAGAGGTGAAAGCTTGAGGGGCGCTGCCTGGCATTGTCTGACAAGTCATGCTGCAGCTGCCACTGACTTTATATGAGGCATGGTCTTAATTGAGTGAAAACCTGTTCCCTGAAGAGTTTAAATGTGCAATCATCACCATAAATCTAGGTCAATATATGGAAAACCAGAGACTTGTTTTGAATGAGTGTATCAAATGAGTCTGATCTTCTGTGTGACAAAGAATCCATCATTGTATATCACCAAGTCAATTCAATAATTTGAGCTTGGTGTCTTTCATTGTGTGCTGTAAATTAATATTACGTTCATACGAACCCATTTCAACAAATTTTTAAATGGAAGTATGAAAAAAATACAGAAGTCGGGGGGATGCTTTTGCATGTACACATTTCTCTAAAACATTCAGAGGTGATGAGTGATGTTTTTAGCAAGTCAATGAATTTACTGTTTTCAAGTAAATCTTTGTCATGTTATCAGGTGGTTAAAGTGGCTGTGGCGTATTGCTATCCTATATTTACACAGACATTTTGTATTGGAAGGGTCCAGATTCAAACTGAAGGCAATAACTGTTAACAATGATAGTGACAAGGGCAAACTTCGGGGTTTGGCATATATTGGGAATCTAATCAATGGTTGGGTGGTTGTGTAACTGGTGCTTATAATTGATAGGGTAAAAGAGAAGGAAAATGTGATTTGAAGCATTTTGTTTTTATTACCTCAGCTGACCTGTCAGTCAGCTGAGGTTATAGGATCAGTGGTGATCCATTGTGTGTTCGTCTGTCTACCCATCTGTCTGTCCATCGCCTCACAATTCACACTTTTGACTTCTCCAAAACAGTCTGCCTGATTCACTTCAAACTTGGTTGAGATGGACCTTGGGTTGGTCTTGACCAAGGTTGTTCAGGTTCCAGTGATTTTTTAATTTTTTTACTAAGGGATGGTTCAACATTATCATCATTTTTGAATTAGTACTTAAGGTACTAAATTTCATGACCCCCCTCCCTCCCCCCAAATTAGTACTTCAAAAATGATGATTTTCCCCCCCCAAATCATAGCAAAATTGCACAAAACAGGCCAAAAATTGACCATCATTTTCCATATCCTGTGAAAGTGTACAGACCCATTTAACCCCCTCCCCCCTTGCGTACTGTAAGTACTAATTCAAAAATGATGAAAATGTTGAACCATCCCTAATTAAAATTTTTGTTGATTTTTAGCTCACTTTGTCAGTCGGCTGAGTTTACAGGACGGTCAGTCGTCCACCGTCCGTCCATCTGTTCATGGTCATCATCTTAATCTACTCTCATTTAGATCTTTTACTTGCTGAAACAGTTCAGCAGATCCTCTTCAAACTTGGTGGGGGTTTACACTGTATGTGTCTATGCCACGTTTGGTCAAAGGATTATGCTCCAGTATCTTTTTGATTTTCACATCAGTTGACTTGTTGGTTAGTCAGCTGAGGTTATGTAATAGGTCTTTGTGGTCTGTCTATCATCTGTAATTAACATTTTTGATTTCCTCTACAAAACCGAAGGCCAGATCCTGTTCAAAGTTGGTGGGGATAAGTTTGTACCAAATTTGTTCAGATGGTCATGATGCAGTGATTGTTGGTCTTTTTATGATTTTTATGATAATTTTATGATTTTTTTTTCTTTTTGGGTAAAATCTTAAATGCATCCCTAAACCACTCAGTCAATTTACTTGAAAATTGCAAAAGAGCATTTCTGGGGAACTGTAGACTTTAATTTGTCCACCAGGTGGCACTGAAATTTTCAGCCTTGCAATCAGCAAATCACACATACTGGCTTATATCTTGGTAATGGTGGATCTTAAGCCCATGATTACTATTAAACATTAACAGGAAGGTATGTGAGGTTTGTGTTAGTGTTGCTAATGTTGACATCGAATGAACTTGATAGGTCAAATTGATGTTTGGGTGTATATCCTGGTCATATCAAACTTTTCATCAATTATTGGGAAGTACTACTATAGTACTAGTATAAAACAGTAAAGTCTGGACTAGCAGAAGCAGTAGATTGCAGTCAGCAGAGCACATGATTGTCATGATCCATGTTTGTTTTTTGTTGTTTTTGTTCTTTTTTTTACTTTTTGTCCCAAACCATGACTCAGATTGTTCTGAAACTTGGTTGAAATGTACCTTGTTGAAGGGTCAAACAAACTGTTCACTAGGTGATGATGCTCAGGTTCCTTGGTTTTTAATGAATTTCAGATAATTTTCAGTGAGTGCATGCTTTCCTATTCATTACACTGGAAGTTAATGGAGATTGCAAAGGTAATTCACGCATTTGACTTCCTATCAAAAACTGTAGATTCGCATCAAACAAATCGGGGATGTACCTTGGGTGGGTCTTTGATGAATACCATAGGTTCAAATGGTCATGCTTTAGTGATTTTTGGAATTTTATGCACTATTTTTTTCACTTTGTTGCAAAATCTGCACAAATCTTTTTCTTTAAAACCACCAAGTCAGTTGCTTTAAAATTGCACAGAAGCACTTCTGGGTACCCAAAGACTTATTACAAGTTGATCGTAAAGGTCAGCTGAGGATGGGCTGTTCACACAACCCTCTTGTTTCTGCTCATGTGAAAAGGCAGCTTTTTTGTTGGGAAATTCTGCCTTGAGTCTCTAGTTTATTGGCATGACTGTAAGTCACTGGTTTTCCAGATGGTTATTAACTGATTACCGTATGTGCACAGTAAAGTACAATGGATATATTTGCCCACAAACTGCCACATGCCATGTAAAGCCACCACCAGTCACTTCCATGTAGTAAATGTGTGCTTTGCATGTGTCCTTGCATTGTGCCACTGGGCATAGCTTTACAGTGCTACCATAAGGTTTATGTGCATAAGCTTGGCTTATAAAACTTGCAGCGCTTATGTAGTGCCTCCTCTGGTGTGGCGCTGGCTAAATTGTAAATGCGTGTCTTGCTTATTTGTAACTTTTGTTGCTGTTTGATATAAAGTTTTGTGTAATGCACTATCTCTTGTAGGGGCTGGACACATCACCACCATGCTTAGCATATTGGGTGGTATCTTAGTGCTTATATTGGCGTTTCTTTGGATGCTGTAGAAATGCAGAATGTATATGATAGGTCCTTCCAGCAGTATAGACATGTGTATAAGGGTAAACCAATTTTACTGAATAAAGGTTTTGGCATGGATGTCATTTATGGGTGTGTTTTGTTTCATTTTTCATTTTTTTTCTTCCGTTTTTTGACATGTTTAACCATCTCTATTGTTGGATGTGACTGAATGGAAGTACTCCAGTTCACCTTCAAGTTCAGTTATGACCGTCAAGTTGTCTCCTAGGCAGACCACGTTCTGTATAATCTCGACTACACTGGGTCTGCCCCGGAACTACAAGATTCCGTGTACAGTTAGGGTTTAAAAAGTGCACAGTCACCCTTCTCATGTACAAAGACTGTTGAACCAATCAGAAGTTGAGCATAATCAACTTGGCCATAGTATATGTGCCCTCTTATGGTGTAGTCTTTTGTCCTGAGACCAAAGTAGACAAATTAGAAGTTTAGTCACCTTTTTCATCCAAACACCGTGATCATGCAGCCAAAGGACCGGACAAAATGGCGTGCAGAAAAGGGGAATCGGTGTCTTCAGCAGGTGAGGTGGTTAAGGTGCCACTTTTAACTATTTGCCCCTATTTCTCTGAGTTTTAAATTTGAACAACAAAAACTCGTCTACTTTCAAATTGGCTTTGATCTAGCAAAGAGCAAAAAGCGCATCTATTGGGATAGGCTGCACAGCCACCGTTTGAAGAATTTTTGAAACTTCAGGGTCACGATGTAATTTTGAAGCAATAGCTAGGCATTTGAGAGTAAAGGTTAGCTCAGCAGACTTTTCAGTTGACAGAACTGATCAGTTGATCATCCATCTCTTGTCCTGTTAACAATTTCACATTTTCGATTTCGCCAAAACCCTTTTTCTGGATTGTCTTGTTAGTGCCATTAAAATTGCTGGCTTTATTCTTTTCAAATTTGGTTTGTTGGGGATATGCCTTTGGTGAATCTGGACCAAGTGTACGTGGTCCAGTGTTGGGGGTTTTTTTTTCATTATTTTAAAATCCTTTTTTTTTTGGTGGAGGATGGGGACCGCTGCTACATGTTGATCTTAGTTATATGGACACCAGTGAAGCAGGGGATTCTACAAATTTTGTGTCGGGAACTTCTGTACCACTGTGCGCCATAATGAAGAAATGGAAATGGCATATTTGGAGTAATATCAGAATTAGTAACTGCACTTACCTCTTGACCATCATTGCCAAGACCTCTGTCTGGGCATGACGCCCAAGAAATCGAGTTGTTTCACTCCCTTGATCATGAAAACCTGGCGGTCCTGGGGCGCCATCTCTTGGTTCATGTGGAACTGATGGTGACTTGGTGCGCATGCTGCCCATCTCGTCCTGTTTTGGAGATTGGTCAGTTGACATCAGCTGTAAGAAGGAGTGGCGTCAGTTGGGTGGGCTTCTCTGGTGGTCTAGA
The DNA here is from genome assembly GCA_964020975.1 of Hermodice carunculata. Taxonomy (NCBI): domain Eukaryota; kingdom Metazoa; phylum Annelida; class Polychaeta; order Eunicida; family Amphinomidae; genus Hermodice; species Hermodice carunculata. Next base: position 22,089,960 of record OZ026612.1, read on the forward strand.
GGTAAGTGTACTTTATAATACCGATACTACTCCGAATATCCGGTATTAGTTATGTAACATTACCTCTCAACCACTATTGCTGATATACAAACGTACTGGCGGTGGGTGTAATGTCACTGGTACACTGACCTCAATTCACCACCGGGACCAGCAGTTTGGGGGTAACCATCGGTCAGTGTGAGGAGGCGATGTCTGTAAGGAAAACCTCAGAGCTACGTGGAGATTAGGCCACCAACAGCAGAATCCAGCCTAAACCTGAAACCCTCAACCACCAGCATGGGACAGCACTGAACCACCTGGTGCTCACCCGCCAACATGACAACTGTCAGCCTCATGGGTATATGTTATTGGTTTCAGCTCCATCGGGCCTGGAGATCTTACAGGTCCTAGTCGTGAAACTGGCAGGTGCCAGGGAGGCAGTATATGGACAGCAGGTTCCTGTGTCAAACCGGCAACAGGCCTTGGCGACAGGACAAACTGCCTGATACTGTTCAAGATTAGGTCTACAAGGCATACAGCCATAAAAGGCCCACTGAGAAATGGGCCAAACTCTAGGCCTGCATCTGACCATGAGAGTGCCATAAGCTGGAAATAGTGGCTGCTCTGATGGGATCCGGAAGGCCTAACACACAAGTATCAGAACTTAAGCAAAGGACCTGGTTATGCCTGGGAAGGCACACAGGCCATCCTCTAGCACTATCATGTGAAGCAAGTAGTGCTCAGCAAAAGACGTAGACGATTGCCAGCAGCAGGCCCACAGAATGTTGACATCTGCGACATTCTGCAGGGCGGGCAAGGAGGCATTGAAGGCTCGTACCTCATGAGCTGTGGCTGAGACAAGCTGCAAGGTGCCAGGCCTTTATAGCGAAGTCTCATAGGCCTGAAGAAGATCGAATGCTTAATCCACAATGAAATTGTGTTTCTGCAAAGCTCCTTTTGTGGGGTACTCAGGGGTAGAAGAAGGGCGGACCTCGGTCCTCTGAGTCCGTCTGTGCGGGAAAGGTACAAGCAACGAGCTCTCACTGGGCACAGGGCTCTCTCCTCGGAAGGAAGAGCTGCATCCATCACATGGAGGGTAAAACCCTTGAAGGCTGGAGCTGGACCTCAAGCCATTTGATTCTTTGGAAGGAAGCCCAAGTAAGGCCTCAGGATCACCTGGGAATGGTCAGGTAACCATTGGAGTTGGTCGTAAGCCAGAGCGTGGATCATGGAGGTTAAGCTCTTAAGGGTTCTGATGCAACATGCTTGTCCACGGCTGCACTAGAAGCTTCCGCCATGCTGGTAATCGTAGCAGAGACTTGATGCTTAATTCCTGTAGGTCTACCAAGCAATTGCTCTGGGGCTGCCATGGGGAGACCATGATCAGATTGTACAGGTTGCTCCAGTCCATGGCGAGAGCGTTCATCACCAGAGCCTGAGGGTCTGGGACAGGCGAGACATAAACCAGCAGTTTTGCATTTTTGTGAGTCGCAAACAGATCCACATGTGGAGTTCCACAATCTTGCCCACATGACCTGAATGACCCTGGGGTGGTGGGACCACTCCATCCCTACTGGCTGACCTCTTCTTAAGAGTTGGTTGGGCGGGAAATTTGCATGTTCCAGGACATGTCTTGTGTGTGTGCAGAAGTTGTGGTTGTAGCACCATCTGGCTATGCATCTGGCCAACTCCATCGGCTTCTTGGACTGCGTCTTGCCCTGCCTGTTGAGGAAGGCTACCATGGTTCTATTGTGGCACATTGTGAGGACATGTTTGTGCTCCACCAGGTCTCAGAAGTGGAGGAGCTCTGAGTGTACAACCTCCAGTTTCAACCAGTTTATGTGGTGAGCCGCAAATGATGTCAGCCAAGGGCCCAACGCTGTCTGATTCTCCACATTAGCTCCCCACCTAGACCGAGAAGAGTCCATGTAAATAGTGAGCTGGGCCTGAAAAGGCGCCAGAGTTTGTTCTCTTATGACGTTCTCCCTCACAGTCCACCACTGAAGGTGCGGTTGATCCTTGATGTACCAGGGCCTGATAGCCTTTGTCTCTTATCCATCTGCCCTGCAGAGTATGCCGCAAGGGTCGATGGTGGAGATGACCAAGAGAGACCTCAGAGTCTATTGAAGACAGGGTGCCCAACAGGGTGGGCCATTGTTGTGTCGAGCAGACCTTGCCCGTCTTAAAGGGTCTGAGCATTGACTGAAGTTCCACCTGTCCTCCGAAGGACAACAGATGCAGGCTACCAGGTCGAACTGGATGCTGAGGAAGATGAAAATCTGCTCTGGCTGAAGACTGGACTTGGTTAGGTTCACTATCAGGCCCAAGCGTTGGCAGAGTTTCAGAACAGTCTGTGTGTGATGCTGCAAATCTGGGTTCTGAAGTGCCCAGATAAGCCAATTGTCCAGGTACACATGGATGCGAATCGCTGAGCAGTCAAGGTAAGCAGCAACTGTCTGTACGAGCCTGGTAAACACCAGCAGTGCCATGGGGAAACCAAACGGAATCACCCTGAACTGGTATATTTGGCTCGCAAATGTGAACCCCAGATACTTCCGTGAAGTCTCTGTGATTGACATGTGGAAAAATGTAGATCTGAGATCCAGCGGCTTTGTCCACTCTATTGGAAGTAAGGCTGCTGACTCTGATGGGGGCATCTCCATTCGAAAGGACAGAACTTCCAGGTAGGTGGTCAGCATCAACAGGTCTATGACTGGGTGCCATTCTCCGTCCCTCTTGGGGACCAGGAAGAGTAGGTTGCAGAAGGCGGGAAAGCCTTGAACCACAATGGGTTTTTTGCTTAGTGGAGGGCTGTCATTACTGAAGGGCAGCATGTAGCCATGTCTCAGGATGTTGAGGATGGATGAATCGGCCATGATAGACTGGCATTGCAGGCGATATGCGGTGAGGAAACCACCGACTGGGTGGTGGGTTTAGTCTAACGAGGTGGCAGTTGGCAATTCTGAGATCTCTTCCAGGACATAAGAGTCAGGAATACCAAAGGCTTGCCCTTCCCAGATCGCTGTCTGCCCTTTCCAGGTCCTTGTGTCCAAGAGGGAGCATGAGTCTAGGCAGTCTGAGAAGTACAGCGCTTCAGGGCTGAAGCATCCAAGGATGACAACAACTGACCAGAGTCAGTCAGGGCCTTGGAGCATGCCTAAACAGCTGAGCAGGCCTGGAGGTCCTGCACACAATGAACCACTTCCACCATCTGTCCTCCAAACAAAGTTCATGAGAAGAGAGGCCCCATGCAGATTCTACGAAAGATCGGATCAAGCAGCTTCTGACCCTGGAGGTAGGTGTCCCCCCTGTAACAAACAAAGGTTCCCCTACAGCGTGCAAGCAGTCTGCACCTCGTGATCAACAGCCTGCAACAACAAAGTTGTGAGAAGTGTCGCCTGGTGTAACCAGTCTCACACTGCCTCTGTGAGCTGTACGGAGCCCTTGGGGTCATCCAGAAGAGACCTCAAAGTGGCCAAAGACCCATCAGATTAGGAAGTGGCAAGGACGGATCCTCGGGCATCTTCCTGCATTCACTTGAAGGCCTCTGCATATGCCAAAATGGTTGTCGGCTGCTAAGCATCAAACTCCTCCCAGTCGGAAGTCCACTGGGAGTGAACACGATGGGAAGATCTTCTCAGGCACACAGTTTCACCTCCCTAGACATTTGGCTTAGACAGGAATCGCCCCTGCCTCAGATAGCCAGACATTGGTGCCTCCATGGAAACCCATGTGTTGTGAGTCTTGGCTGTGAGCTGGTTTTAAAAACTCGGCTACAAAGGGCGAAAAAAGTATGGGAATATGTTGGCGCATGTCCTCCAGAGACGAGCCCCTGTATGACAGCGCAACAGTGCCCGACCTCTCCTCCGCTGGTGGGACCACAGCTTGGTCCCCAGCCAGGCTTTGTCGTGGTCAAAGCCCTTGGCAGGGACAGGTGCCGTGTGAAGAGTGGGAATGGCGTTAATGGGGAGCCCTCAACCTAGGTCGTTATCTGCTGACGGATGAATCTGACAACAAAAGCTCATCCTCCACCTCAGTGTCCAGGTCCAAAGACTCCAGAGTCGCAAGGGGTGGTGATGCCCAAACCCTTGTTGAACAGTGCATTGTCTGAGGGCGTCGCCTAGCTGAAATGGGAAATGCACATATCCACTTGACCAAATCCCCATTCTTAGAAAGAGTGGTTCGATGGGGGTAGTTACGTGAGTTATGAAATTTGGTGGAAATGTTTGGGAGGGTAATATGTGGAGGCCGAATAGCACTGGTGGCGTCACCTACAGGTGAATGAAAAATATGAGCCAATATATGTTCAGTCCAATGAAATTCATCGTAAAAAAAACAACTTAAAATAAATAAAAATCAGGCTAACTCAATCAAATGTCACAACATATGTGTATCATGTGTGAAAGTATATTACATAATATGGTGACCTTCACCTACTTTCTCAAAGTCATTGAGGAAATACATTTCATAAGCTGATATTCTTGTGATGGTCTTTCTATCTTTACATGTGAACATATATGCACTTTACCATTACAGGAATATTATACAGAAAAAAAATATGATGCGTGGAGTCCTAGTGGCGCTACTGTTGGTTTTCAATGGAACTAACATTATAGGTGTAAAAAACACTTTAAATTCAGTATTATGATCTCAAATAGCGATGGAGCTTGGAAACTTACACCAATTATGCATTGGGTCAATGGTCAACTTTTGTGAAAATTCGAATGATCTTGATCTATATTTTGAAGGTCAAAATACAAATTGTTAATGTCATTGATAATCAAGAAGTACAAAATATGGATATAAGTGAAGTAGGGCTATTAAATTGATACAAAGTTTGCCTTGTACATAAGTATTGATATTTTATACTCGATGAATGACATTTAAGCTACTTTTTAATGGTCACTGATGGAATAAAAAATTAAAAAGAAAAAACTTATGGACATTGTTAGGGTCCTTAATTTGTCATGGATCTCGATGAAATGTGATGAAAATGTTTGGGAGGCAAAAATGTTGAAGTGTCGTGATACTGGTGGCGTCACCTGTAAGTCAACGTAAAATATCAGAAAATGTGTTTTGAGACAAGTATAATTCATTATGACAAGACAAAAATGAGACTACGATGATTCTAGATGGTCATGTATTTTAAATCTATGCCATATGATCTTTTATATAGCATAATCTGGGTGACCTTGATATTCTGTCCCACGGTCATTGAGGACATAAAGTTAAGAACTCACTCATTGTTGTCTTGGCACATGCAACAATATCCATCATTGCATAAATAAGCTATGACAACATGCGGAGCAAAGTGTCATCTGGTGGATAAGCCGGACACTAAAATCACAAAAGCTTATTGTTTATCCATGTATACCATCAGTAATATTGTATAGAATGGAAATGGTGATGGTGATTGCATCTCAACTTGTGTTCATACCATATATCATTACAGGAACATTATACAGACAGACATCTATGACATAAGGAGTCATAGTGGTGCCACTGGTGGTAATTATTGGAACTAACTGTAACATCATAAGTATCAAATCATATTAAATTCATTATTGTGCTCATAAATTGAGAGGGAAAAGCAAAATTTACACTAAGTATGCATTATGTTAATGGTTCAGTTTTGTAATATATTGAGTGACCTTGGCCTATTTTTCAAAGTCAATAATCACTTAAGAAAAAGACAATAAATTCAGTGTGTTGATAAAGAATGTAGGCCTATAAGACAAATCATACCAAATGCACCACAAATGTGTGCCACGTGGAAGTTTGATATTGCATGATATGGATGAACTTGACTAATTTCTCCAGGTCATAAAAGGAATGCATTTCGGGAAATAAAATTTCTGTGATAGTCTGCAACAGAGTTATAGGCCCATGGGCCTCTTGAACCAGCTCGACTCGAGTCCCTGCTGCTTGGGAGAATTTCAGGCTATGCCCTATCCTTCAGTGTCATCTGAAATAATGAGCACAGACCAACAGGTTGTCTGTGAATTCTCAAGTGACAGCTTTCTCCCACACGAACTGGTTGTCTTCCCCTGCTTTGGTAGCTCAGTCTTTTTCACGACTCTCCTGATGTCCCTTACTATGTTGGAGGATGACAACTCCCTCCGCAATGAATTCTTCCTCAGGCCCACTGGTGAGGGCAGCACCAGTTTCGGAAGGCTGTTTCATTGGCGTTGTGGTACTCCTACTGGTCATTGTGCTGCTATTAGCTAATCCTCCCGTTGCTGAAGTTTGGGCTACTGCTCATGCAGTACAGCCGCCACAGGTCAATGTTGGGGCTACAGGTAGCTCAGGAATTGTATGCAACATAGAGGTTTCTCAAAATGGTTGTCTCGAAGAGGATAGAAATGCTGAAGATGGCATCAGGTTTGGGGACGGTGTAGCCAAAGCTGCTGATTTGGCTTATTTGTAGACTTCCCACTCACTTTTAACTCTTTCAGTGCCAACTGCGACTAAAGTCGAACTACATAGAACAAACTGTTCCCGAAAATAATAAAAATGCCTGATTAATATTCCTTGTGAGGAGACCTTTCGATCAACTGCCAGCATGCCTATAAGGTCAAGAGAATCTGAAGGTCTGGGTCTACAACTTTCCTCAGCGCGCTTTGGGCGCAATGGGTGGCTTATATTTACCATAACAAATAAAGCTTGTGCTTGTCCAAAGGTGCGAGAGGATGGTGGGTGTGTCGAACGTCAACTTGTCAGGGACGCATAGCCTTAGGATTCAGAATCTGTGGCAAGTAATTTGGAAAATGCCAATAAGATATGTACAGATTATTGTGCATTTAGCATTTGTACCTGGTGACGTGTTATTTTTGTTATTTGTAAACGATGTATCCGATTTCAAAGTGAAAGCAAACACAATGATGATATTTTTCTCTCATATTTTATTTACACAATTCTTTATAGTCTTCGTAGATTAAAAAGCCATAAAATGTAAAATCTCATTTTTTTCCTTACAAAGTTGGTAAATACCATTCACGTTATGTTATCATGCCAAACAGACATTATTTTCACTGACATCTATCAGTTATCTCGTTATTTAATTGGCGACTCATTTATCATAAATCCAAGAATATGAGGTCACCCACAAAGCAGAGAAACCAAAGTGATGCTGGATCAACTGAGCTGCAACGTTATTTTTTTCTCCAAAACAAATTCATGTTTGTTTCAACAAATGATCTCTCATTGAAATGATGGAATTCCCTCAAAGGTCTGTAGAGACACCTAGATTAATACAGACATCATGTTAATTTTGTCAGGTTTGCACCTTTTTTTCATTGTGTGTTTGCATACGGTAAGACTGGGCGTGGTTGGTTGGGGGTATAGATAGATCGATCCCGTGGCGCCATCTATCAAACCCTTAGAGTTAGCCCCGATAAACGCCACATGCACATTTGTTCTGCAAATGTTTATGGATCAACTGATCTTACTTTTCCAACTTCTTTTCTGTTTACATCACTAAATTTGTGTTTTATTGTCAAACAGCTACTTTAACCTAAATAGATTTACTGTAAAGTATAGCTAGCATTCGAGAATGTAAAATGGTGGTGGTGCTGCTGTGGGCGGTGGTGGGGGTGGGAATGGGCTGGGGGATCGAGAGAACGGCCGATTGGATATAATTTGTGAGTTGTGCTTTGCGACTAGCCCGGAGGGACATCCCCACGCTCTGATTTTTTTGCAAATCTTGAATAAATTTTAATTTACTGTATTAACATTATTCCCAATGAAATGAACAAGTTTCTTGATGTAGGCTGGGAACGCTCATTGACACCAAGAACTAGTAAGTTCTAAAGGCACACACACAAACTACAGCCTGCAACACAAAAGCAATACATGAACTAAAATAAAATGATCCGTTGCTTTCGGATTTAGGCCTATATTTTGTGAGGAATTGCAGAGTTGTCTTTACTACCTCCTATGTGTTACTTCTCCTAGGTACAAAAAGCCACCTGGTCACCATAAAGTCATACGAAACTTATATTGTAGCCTATGTTGATTCCTCATGTGCTTATCGGTTGAACCTGTAGTATTCATTATCCATATCTGGAATAAATTTTAACTTACTGTTTTAACATTATTCCCAATCAAATGACAAAGTTTCTTGATGTAGACTGGGGCAGGTCCTTGACACGAAGAACTAGTGAGTTCAAAACTCGCACACACAAACTATACTAACCTGCAACACAAAAGCAACTTTTTATGAACTGGAAAGTAATGATCCGTGTCTCTTGGGTTTAGGCCTAGATTTTGTGAGGAATAACAAAATTGTCCTCACTACCTCCTATATGTGTTACTTCTCCCAGGTAGAAAAAACCCCCTTATCACCATAAACTTATACGAAACATATAGTAGCCTATGATGATTCCTCATGTGCTTATCGGTTGAACCTATAGTACACATAATCCAAATCTTGAATAAATTTTAACTTACTATATTAACATTATTCCCAATGAAATGAACAAGTTTCTTGATATAGGCTGGGAAAGCTCCTTGACACCAAGAACTAGAAAGTTCAAAACTCACACACACAAACTATAGCCTGCAACACAAAAGCAATTTATGAACTAAATTGAAACGACCCGTTGCTTTTGGATTAAGGCCTATATTTTGTGAGGAATTGTAGAGTTGTCTTTACTACCTCCTATGTGTTACTTCTAAAGCCACCTAGTCATCATAAAGTTATATGAAACTCATAGTGTAGCCTATGTCATGGTTTGCGACAGGGGCGGATCCAGAAATTTCACAGCCGGGGTGCTGAAAAACCTGTGCAGAATGAGCTGGTTGCGAGCGCCTGAGGGGCGCGAAGCTTCACGAGAAGGGTTCGGGGACATACCCCCCCCCCCCGTATTTTTTCTTTTAAGTTGAGCATGCAAATTGGGGAAATTTGACATATTCTGGGGACAAAATAATGCAATTTTGAACAGACAAATAATTGTACAAACACACTGAGATATGAGGTTGAAAATATGATTTACTGATACATGGCATTATCATAGAACTTCTACTGTAAAAACAATTCGTAACAAAAAATCTTGAAAACAGACCCTCAAGCAATAGCCCGGCTCCTGTCTCACGGGTGCACTTTTTCCGAATTTTTATTGCACATATGAAATCTCGAGATCTTGGCGAAAGTAAATATAATAGTTTCATGGGTGTAAAAATATTATACTTGACAGAAGAGCGGGTTAAAGACCGCAGCGGCATACTCGCGGAGCCTTACCGACGCTACCGGTTTGTTAAAGTATATTGTTAATAACATTGACCTACTGTCAAAGGTCAAGGGTCAATTTATCGAGGTCCAATCCATATGGCCATAAAACAGGTAAAGCTCCGGCCACGATCGGACTTGAACCTTTCAAGTTTCAGTTCAACCGAAAACATAGCACACATATGCCCGAGCATTGCCGCATCACTTGAATTAGGGGCGGACCCAGAAATTTTACAGCTGAAAACCTGTACAGAGCGAGCTGGTTGCAAGCGCCTGACGGGCGCGAAGAAGGGTCCGAGCTTACCTGCCCCCCCCCCCCCCCCCCCCGCGTATTTTTTAATGCAAAATGGTGAAATCTGACACATTCTGGAAACAAAATAATGAAATTTTGAACAGACAAATAATTGTAGGCCTACAAACACCCTGAAATATCTGGTTAATATATGATTCACTGATACATGGCATTATCAAGATCCATCATTTGTCTTTAATATAGACATCATATTTACTGACTTCTGAATGGTCCCGGGAGTGTCTCCTGACATTCAAATCACACAACACTAGAAATTATTGTCAGCAGGGAACGACTTACCACACGCCATCCAAGGTTAATGTTTGAACGTAAAAGTATTGGAAGTGTTCAGGAACATAGGTATCTGGGATTTATGTTTAAGTCTGATCTTCTCATATTGTTGTTGATGTTCTATCAGTGTTTGCATGTGTCTGCTTTGTCCCTTTCGACAGATTACTGTATTTTGTAGCAGAGCAGTCATTAAACATTTTGATTCATATGAACAATGTATGCGCAGCCACATGGGCAATGAAAATGGTCTGCATCCTTCGCAGTTTATAGTATAAGTTAGACAGATTTATGTTTTTTTGTACTTTTCCTTCATATGCCCAAGCCGGGCGACAAGTAAAAAATCGGGAGACTTGACAGGTCTGGGACGCACTGTGAGCTTGAAACCAGACTCCGGCTACTACTTTGCTGGCAATTATATTTTTCATGTACATTAATTAGTGATGTTTGTAGAGTGACAAAGAAAATATGTTTCACTTTGTATGTGTTTTTTTTTCTTTTGTCTTTGTTTTTTTTGGGGTGGTGGTGCGGGTGCACCTCCCTCACCCCCTCTGGATCCGCGCCTGTGCAATATCTATTGTCAGTGGCCTGTCATCCCTCAAACTGTAGAATACTTCCGTACACGTTGCCTCTTGATTTGAACACTCAAATGGCCAGATGCCTACATGCAATTTGTGGTCATGCGTTCTCATTTCATGTCCTTGTATCTACACTCCAAAAATAACGGTTTCTGTCATTCCTGTTCACACGTGCAGATTTTTGTTTTTCAAAAATACTATAATGCAATGTGTTTGACAAGTCGAAAAAAGAAATATAAATGAACGATGGATAGGAGTTCGAACCCTTTACAAGTCACCTATTATTAACAATTAAAATAAGGCGGGATGCCATCTGTCCCTCATAACAGGGAGAGTTCCTCAAATTAGCTGAAATTTTGACCAATTTACGGTGTTTGTCCCGCAAGCTTTCGTTCTAATAAACGCGGGGTGGGGGTGGGGGGTGGGGATGGGTGGGTGGTTAAAGAGGGTGGACCTGGAACATCTATGGGTTCAATGACTCACATAGGGCCATATCTGCAATAAAATATTGTGTAGGCCAATTCATCTGTGGAGTCCATTATTTGTGCAAATAAGATGGTGGCGGATGGGCCTAAAACCACAACGTCGTCACATGGAGCTCCTCTATGTAGGAGCTTCATGGCCATGAATACATGTGTTATACTGCAAGTGGAATGACTGTCCTGTTCAGCTATTGTTTCATGATGACAGTATCTGGGTTCAGGAATTTGCAACATCTGGGTTCAGGAATTTGCATGTCTGCTAGCCAGGCAGCCAGATAAGTAAAATCCCAATCAGGCCAAGCTAAAATTTCAAATTTCTTGTAGAATTAAAAACACCCGGGGTACTACAGGCCATAAATAAACTGAAACATAAAAAGTCACCAGGCAAAGATGGCATCCATAATGAAATGATTGAGTGTTGCAAAGACATATTATTACCGATACTTACTGATTTCTTCAATAAAATTCTCACCACTGGCGACTTTCCAGATATTTGGCAAGACAACTCATTTACTCCCATCCATAAAAAGAGAAGCAAAAATAACCCAAATAACTACCCGGGTATCACAGTCTCAAGTAACCCGTTGAAATTATTCTGTTTGATTTTAAACACGAGATTCTCTGAATTCTGTGAGACGCATAACTGCATTTCCGATATAATCAAATAGCTTCCCAGAAGTCGAGAACATCTGACCACATTCTTTCATTAAAAACCCTGGTTGACAAGTATATCAACAGATTCCCAAGACAGAACTTGTTATTGTGTGAAATAAATTTCTAGCTTTACCTCTATGATGTTATCATTAAAAAAACTATATTTTGTGGCTTAAATCTAGACTTTTTTTTAACTTGGGAACATCACACTTGGCTTGTTCGGGTGTGGACCCACATCCGGCTTTCCAAATTTGGGGCCCAGTAAGTGGATTGTACTGACTTGTTTTTACATCAATAGAGAATAGGGAAGGGCAGTTTCTTAAGTTTCCAGAAACCTCCACTACACGGCGCGAGTCATCGCTTTCATCCGGGTACTCGCCTGCGGGTGAACAAAGTAATCAGAACAATGGTAGTGATTAGTCTGAACTCGCCCATTCTTCTCGCCAAGGCTAATGGTTTCCTTCCTATGAGTGACCCTTGTCAATTGCTTCCCAGGGGTCATGGACTAATGACTGTGCAAACAACGACATGCTTCATTATCATGCTCATGCAAAAAACCCCATGTGCTCGGCACTGATTTAACTTTCAGTGTAAACAAAAGTTTTGAGATCAATTTTCTCATACAAATTTTATGTTCACACATCTGAGTTTCTGGGAGCATGTAGTTTAAGTATCAAACTATCCAAAAATATGAAAAAGGGATTAGAGGTTACCCAAAGGTGCTGACTTCAGATCTTCCACCTTAAGGCCACTGAACTACACTTAGTCAGTGACTGGTATCAAAAAGTACATAAGTCTCTGGTCTTAGATCCAGCACCAGGACACCTCAGGGTGTCCACAATTGTACGTGTAGCACCACACTTGTGAGTCCACAGTCTATAGCACATGGGTTCACCCAGTCAAGTTGACACTATTATGTTGAAATGACATTGAATTACATAGATACTGAGCAACATGATATAAATGACACATAATTACCAATGAACGATTCTACACTATTCTAAAGCAGTTTACAGTTACTGCATACATTCGAACAGATGTTTCCCACGGGCATTACAGAGAGGGCTTTCATGACAGGACATAATGAACAAAAACCTCTAATGAGTATTCAATGGGTCAAAGTTTTCACAGAATTCGTCTGCAGTATTAAATAGGATACATGTATTCCTTCCTGTTCTATGTTTTAGATAAATTATCATGAAGTGTACTTCATCTTCAACAAAATTTAGATTGCTGTTTTGACACAGTCTTAGTGGTGGTGGTACCTTAGGTTTGCTGTGTCTCCCCAGCTCTATCTGTAAATGGTGTGAGCTCAGCCTTAAACTGGCAATTGATTTAATATAGGTGGTGCTCTTAACAATAAGAAGATAGGGTTCCATACAAAATGAAGATTTAAATGTCTTAGAACAGCGCAATGTTTGGTTCTGATCTATTTGTTAAAGTGTTTGTTCACAAGAGAGTTTTTGTTTATTGTACAGTTTTTCTTTCAACTCCGACATGATTTTTTCCTCATTGATTACTGATTGTCACTCCCCATGTATTTACATGTCTACTGATTGCCGGATATTCTGAATTATAGAACAACAGTTTTTTTATGACACTTTCGATGCCATTTAAGAAGATTGAGATAAGCATTTCCAACTACGGAGTTGCCCTGTAAGTTTACGATATGGAGCCACTATTTAGCTGCACGAATCAGGTGTCTAAGGTGTGAAAGGAATCGCCTGGTTTCAGTTTATATCCCAAGGGTAGGGGCTTGCTTACAGACGCCAAGCATTTGTTTAAGATAAGTAGTTTAGACACTCTCAATAATTTGGATAGAATTATGTCGTAACCAAAGCTCTGATGCATATTCCAAAATTGGCATGATTTGTGCATCAAACAATTTCAAGGTAAGCTCAGGGGAGGGTTTACCCATAGTTTTATAGCTTTATAGCTTAGAGAACTACTACTAAATATAGCTTTCCTTGCTTGTTGAGCTAGATGAGAAAAGGTTGCTGCCAGGGGATTTCTCATGGATGCGTTGAAGATAGTGCCGAGATATTTGTATTGAGTAACAATTTCCACAATTTGATCATTAAAAGTTAAGGTACATGATTGAGCATTGGAACGTTTACAGATAAAGATGGGGGCCTTAGTGTTTGGAATATTGAGTGCTAGATATCATGTATTACAAGAGTTATATAAACAATCAAGTTGGGCCTGCAGACTAGCAGGACTATCAGCACATAACACAAGATCAACAACATGTAACAGGTAATTGATATACAGGTGGCTAAGTAGTATGCCGTCAGTCACATTTGGACCTATGTATGAATTAATGTCATGTAAATACTCATTGAACAGTTAAGGGCTTATTACACCGCCCTGAATGACCTCCGCTTCATTCCTTAACTATTAGCTTAAGATACCCTTCCAACGTAACTGGCAAGTTGATTTTTCGAACATACTAAATAGCATCTCTAAGAAAGCCCCAGAGAGGCCTCTTTCGTAAAGTCTGTAAAGTAGAGCGTATCTGAATCGAAAGCCTTTGAAAAGTCTACGAAACATGTGCACAGAGGGTTTTTTGTGCTTTCCTGTCTTCAGTTAGACTGTACAATGTAAAAGTATGGTCAACTATACTTGATTTGTGTTGGAAGCCTGCCTAAAACTTGTCATCTTATGACAACGGTGAATTCTTGAAGCATAGTCTTTTGTTGTGAACCGATTTAAAAAAAAAATACCCAGAGAATTGAGAATAGCGATTTTCCTGTAGCTACTTGGATCAAGTTTGTCTCCCTGTTTGTATGTAGGGTTTATCAACCCATGTGACCACTGAGTGGGATAGTCACCCGAGTGTAATATATAGTTAAACAAAGCCAGTATGGGTTGGAGCAGGTATGGGTCAGCAAACTTAAGAAATTCACTACACATGCCATCCACTTATTACACTTAAGACTTTTCAGACAGTTACTCAGTTCACTTTCTGTTATTACCTGATTCAAAACATCATCAACTTCCGGAGACCAGACCTTTTGAAAAAATCCTTGTTATTTTCAATGTGATTACGGATGTTGTCCATAAATTCTGAATCAAAATATGGTTGTTCGACAGGATTTTGGGCATCATTTTAAAAATAGTTATACAGTGAGTCAAAGTCAACATCGGCACCACGAAACGGGGGGGGGGGGGGGTGCTTTGCAGCCTTTTTCAAGAAATGCCAAAAATCATTTGGTTTATTACTGTTCATATGCTAGAATTTCTGACGGGTATTGAATAGGTGCTTCCTTTTATTTGTCTGAATCATACGTCTGTAATTTTTTAAAAAAAAATACTGTATTCATTTGCAATTCTCTTCAAAGCTTTGCCCTCCGAGTTAAACCAAGTATTTGAGGGGAACTTAGATGGTTTACCTTTAACTTTGGGTACAAACACTTCCTGCATAACACGTTCAAGATATGAATAGAGTTTCCCGGATACCTCATCAACACACGTCTCAGGAATACTCATCTCGCTTATGAATGCAGAGAACAGGTCAAGGGACACAGAAGTATCCAGGCATTCAAGATACAATTGTAGTTTTTCCTTGTCCCATCTATATTGCTTAAACTGAACATGCCTGTTTTGTAAGGAATTGTTAACATCTGTGGAGGGCATGCTTGCACTAATGGTCAAATGGAGTGGAACATGATCATATTCAGTCATTTTTGGCCTAAATTTGGGTATACTATTTAAAAGATGCTGACTTAAAATTACATAATCTACCACACTATTGCCAGCTGTTGTATAACAGGTAAACTGACCAGTATCATTTCCCTTTCTGCCATTTAGAATCTTCAGGTTTGTGTTTTTACAAAGCTGCAGCAGAGATTTACCATAGCCATTCATCCTTGCAGTATCTTTTCAATATGTATTAGTATTTACAGAGCATTAAAGTCTCCACAAAGTATAAAGTCAGCACTTTTTTCATATTATTATTAGAGTCTTTATTGTATTCGACTGTTCACTGAAATCAAGGAGCACACGATTGTACGCTCACTGGCTAGTGTACGAACCTTTGTGTAAATGGAGCACAGCATACAGTCGCTTTCTCTGAACCAGAGAAAGAAATAAACACGCGAAACGTTTGACCTTGTACAAGAGTTAACAGGGATACACGATGGGACATAAAGTAACCAAGAAAATACTAAACAAGTTTTTACACATCTTTGGCCAAATTGAATCTCGGTGTTTTGCAATTTTACGAACTGAAATTCCTGGCTAAGCAATAGATCAAAGTTTATATTATTTTCATTCCTGGCGTCTTATTTCAAGTTCATTTAACGTTATTTATTCTCGCTTTGCAACCTACCGGACAGCTATCTTTATCAGCAAGCTTTCCATTGCATTTCTACAAAAAATATAACTTGTGCAACAGCGGAAAAGCATAGGTTCCTGTACGCCAAGCCCCTACATGACAATTGGCAGAATTTCCTGTATGCGGTAGAGAAACTGTTCTTAATACCCATTTGGGCATAATTTCAGTCAATGTCGGAAGGAAAAAAATTTAAATTATATAGTAGCGTACGGTATCCGTGAATATATTAGTTGACACACATGAATAAAAGTCACATTTTTTCAGGCATTTTATAACTTGAACCTGGCAAAACGGAACTGAAGAAAATTACCAATGTCCTGATTGACTGCATTTTCGCATTTTTTTTGGTACAGATAAATAATTCTGAAGTATTTTTTTTTGATGCCACTGAAAATAAAATACCAGGGAGTACATGTAATATTTGCCTGCGAAGCAGACTCTGTTTTTTATGTTCTGGTGTTGATGTGGTAGAAGGCCTGCTTCGCAGACAAATGTAATATATTCACCATTAAAATAAATAAGGAACTAAAGTGAGCCCCTCTGTTTAACGCTGAGGTCAGTACAAACTTTGGACACATGTATTCTTTGAAAGGCTGACTATTGTTTACTTATCTCTGCGACCCTATGGGTATTCTGCCCTGCGGTACAATCTCGAACTACGTAATATGACTTTGCCTCTCTGCAGTGACCATCCATATCTCGTCAAATATTCCTGTAATGACTCCAACTTTTCAGTCGAAGATTTCTAAAAGTCGCCATTAACTAGTAAAATTTAGTTGCAATCTGTGTGTTCAAAAAGAGAGATATATACCCCCTAAAAATCTGTCTTTGTGCCTGCGATAAATGGACATTTTAGTCGGCGAGTGATGGAGGGGATCGCCTCAAAAATTATAGCAGCAATTATTGGGGGGTCGTTTGAAAAATCATTGATGAATTAAATAATTGAATAAATAAAAAAATTGAAAATAGACCTGTTATATAGATTTTAGAATATCTAAATACGCCGAAAACTTACAAGGAAATTATCACTAAATCGGGATATATATATATATATATATATATATATATATATATATATATATATATATATATATATATATATATATATATATATATATATATATATATATATATATATATATATATATATATATATATATATATATATATATGAAGTAACTATCTAAAACTTAATTTAATAAAACCTCACTTTCCAACATTTTCTTCAACTGACACCTCTGATTCGTAATCTGGGATCATTTGATTGAAGAGATTATTTCTCTTTTTTAAACCATGAGCATGGCTTTGTCCCAATCCATGTTTTCTTCATCCGTCAGATTATCGATAGTTCTCTTGATGGTGTTGTTAATTTTATGTTTTGTCCCGGCCATACAGGACATTTAACCATTTAGCATATTTGGCCCTGAAGGACCTGTTGAGCTGGGGAAGCAAGTTTTCTTTCGCTTGTTTCTGCGCTTCTTGTACTTTTCCAGCCTCTGTATAGGACTTCACCTTTGCTTCATATCCATCCTCCATTTCATCATGTATCTTTTCAATGAGGGGATCAAAGACTGAATTGTCCTCATCCCCATCTCGCATCATATCATGCTCTTCGTGATCGCTCAGCCAATCTATCTTAGTCTAGACTCACGGGTGTCTGGCTTATCACCACGGTCCATTTTCTTGTTTTCGTGAACCTCTGTGCACCAATGACTCAAGTGACGTTACAACTGATGCACGCAGACAAAGAAAATACCACACGCGATAATCACAGGGTATCATATCTGAAGATTTTGTCCGACTATCTGCTTCTTCTGTATGCCTTAATTCCCGGAGGTCCAAAATGAGACTTGTCTGTAGGTTCTGATTGATGTTTCTCTGGTGGGCCAAAATGTATACCTTCAACAGTTTATGTTTCCTTGGATTGGTCATGCACTGTGCTGGGCTCGTTCTTATAGACTTTGATCTTCTCCCGAGTTTGCAGGGGGTTCCTACCTTCTTAACTGTCTTCTGGATGTAAGAAATGGAACGTAATCTGTTTGACCATCTCTCGTGACCCCTGCATTTTTTTCTTTCTGGCTCCATATAAAATGTCTGTCTTCAGTCTCTCATGCTCCGGAGTCTCCGGCTTACGATCCACCAACAAATATCCGCATGGTTGTGCTGTGGCTTTTTTGCATTCTTCCATCATGTAATTTGGTTTATGTGGAAACATGTGCTGACTCACGATTTTCACTGGTTGTTGATCGGCTGGCATGTTGAACAAGACAAGATAATGAAAGTGTCTTCGTATAGTTATTGTATGTGGCTCGTAAAAGTTTTGCATCAGAACAATAACACTCAGATTACGTTGATGGCTTCCTCTGGTAAATAAATCTATGATTCTCATATCTTTCCCAAGTTGGCTCATCAGGTCATCAAACACAATCGCATTTCTCATTCTTGTATCAAGAAAAGTGTCATTTTCCAAATTTTGTGATACACCTTGAACAAAGTCAATTGCAGGTATACTTCCCTGCATTTCTGCGTACAATGGTTGCCATTGTCCATAACACCATAGTATACTGTGAGGCTTCAGTGAAGTTCTCTTCCAAGACATTTTTTTGATAAAAACTGATTTACCAACGCCCGTGGGTGTTACAATGACCATAGTAAAGGGATGTTTTAGCTGGAAACTGTTTTTTTTTTCTGAAGCAGCCCTCAACTTCTGACCATGTGACCCATGATGACCATCCATAATTGTGTGACTTTCTTTTGCAAGTGAAATGTATTGCAACTTAGAGGGTTCAAACGGCTGAAATGTACTGCGTTGTTCAGACCCATGTGATATATTTTGATGTATGGACATCTGATGTCAACCCTGCTAAATGTCTCATGACAAACTTGACAATAGTGTGCCATTTTCATCCGTGATCAGTCTAATGAGCTCTTTCTGTGCAGTCAGCCCACTTATAAACCTTTACAGGAGATGTTTTTGGGGTGGTAGATGTGGTGGTGGTGGTGGTGGATGTGGTAGTGGTGGTTTCTTTCTTTCTTTCTTTCTTTCTTTCTTTCTTTCTTTCTTTCTTTCTTTCTTTCTTTCTTTCTTTCTTTCTTTCTTTCTTTCTTTCTTTCTTTCTCTCTATCTGTTTGCTTCTATCGCATGTATTGAAGTGAACAGTCGAATACAAGAAAGATGATAAAAGTAACCACAGCGTGTTCCACATATTATTGGCCAGATAAGCATTAGGGGTCATTGTTTACCCCCCCCCCCCCCCGGCTGGTCAGTGGTCTTGCACAATCTGGTGAAATACAACAATTCTGACATACAGGGATACTAAAAGCTGTTCTGGGACCATGCATACTGTATTAGGGAGAGGTACATCGTCAGTTTATGTTCAGTGTCTGAGACAGAAGAAACGTGAAATGTCGGAGTTCTTGACTGAAAAAATGTAGGGTTATTGTGCTGTGAATCTTACCTGTTGGTCAATAAATAGGGGCTAAGATTTATACAATGAGGATGACTGATTCGCATGAAATGATTATGATTCGCATGACGGCTGCCTTATCTTGCTATAAAAATTCTTTCTCCAAACAATGTAGGACTGTGCGTATAAAGTTCTACGTTCCTGTTCTGTACTGGCTGTTTTCACCACATTTTTGGTTTAGACAGCTTAATACAGCATTATTACTCTGTTGTTAGCGAAGCCTCCCCAGAGGTCAAAGGGCACTGATCCACGTGGTCACTTCAGGTGTGTTTTGCAAACAAAGCCATGTGGTGAACCTGCTCCGCATGAATTAATTTTTCTTTCTTGCTCCTTATTTCTTTCTTTTTCTCTCTCTTTTCCTTTATTTTTTCTCTTCCTTTCTCTCTTTATTTCTTTATTTTTTCTCTCTTTCCTTCTGTCTATTCCTTTTTCTTTCTCTCTCGTCATTTCTTGCTTCTTCCTTTTTCTGTCTCTCTTTCTCTCTCTCTCTTTCTTGTTTCTTTTTTCCTAGTAGTATATTCAAATGAAGTTTCTTTCAAACTCTTTTTTCGTTCTCTCCTTTTTTCTTCATTTCTTCCATGACTCATAAATGATTACAGGGTACATCTAAATGTAAACCATGGGATATGTTTGTTTGTTTGTAACAAATGCCATGAAGGTCCTCTTTTCTTTTCTGGACTGTGACTGCTGCAGTTAAACAAAGCAAGCTTAAGTCTGATGGACAAAAACGCAACATTATACAAAACCAAACATTTACAAAAGTCACTCTGTAGATCCTGCCTGTCTGTGACGGATATTTTGTCTTACGTGAACTCCAGACGGCCACAATGATTTGTTGAATAAATGTGAAAACTGAGAACTGACACAGTCATGTGAAACAGCTTATATTTTGAGCTGGGGTTTGAGATACATTCAAGGGAACGCACGTCAAAGCCAGCCTGAAGTACACACAACTATAAATCATTCGTGTCCGTATACGAGGCATGTATATCAATTTCCCTTCATGAAGCACGGGGTTCACACCCGTCAATAACGGAGGGCACATGGACATATCACCGACACAGACAGGGCTAGATACCCCTTTCTTGACGTTTTTCAGAGAAATTTAAGTTTGCAAATGCCAAAATCGTATTCATTTGGCACTTCCTAAACTGGATATAAGAAGAAATTTCAATGTGCCTGTACTAAGTATTCTTTATTTCCAACATATTAGTGATATATCCCGGTTGCCCGACAGGCAACCCCGGGCAGGCGACAGGCAACTTACCTCTTGAAGTCTTGGACCAGTAACCTAGGCCTAATGCATTTACATGTTGAAATAGCGACATTCGCTGGCTTATTTCTCCTATTTGAAACGTAAAACTGCAACTTCCTTGGCATTCTGCTTCAAGTTTATACCGGTAGCAGCAATTTAAAACCAAGAAAATGGGGGGTCATGTGATTAGATTTTTTTTTACAGGTGCATTTGTGTACCTTACCTCCATGATTGACCGTTTCGCGCCAAAAATGTCTCCAAAAATACACAAAGTTATCACATGATTTAAAATATTTCTAGAGTAGCAGTGCCTTTCTAAAACTCACAGTTGATACGTATTTTCCTATCCAAAATGATGATGGGACTTAATTTGGGATGCTCTGGTCCTGTGATATTAACATCCAATAGACACAGCAACAGTATTCAGTACTCGATCAAAAGTTGTGGATCAGTTGACCCGACCTTGAGAGGTTACTGGTCCAAGACCTTGAGGCGAGACTGTGGTTACTAAGACAACCAGATACGCGGTTGTGGCAGGAAATTAACATGCATGCCTCGTATTGGGATGAAATCTATATACATACAGGTCTTCAGTGGGTTCAGGAGCACCTCTGACTTCCCCTGCAAAGGGGGTAGCTTTGCCTGTTACAACCTTGCGACTTCAGTTGTCCAATCTGCCTTTTCTCTTCTTTACTTGTGAGGGAATGCGAAATCCTTCTGAGTCAACAGACCTGGCATCATTATGATGACTAACAGATATGGATGAAAGTGCAGCCTCTGCAGCGCTAGCCTTGTCTAGATAAGAAACGCTATCTCTGGAGGCTGAGCGTTGAGGCACATTATACCAGAACCCACCACGCCCTGGTCCTCCCCTACCAGGCTGACCACTATCAAGACCACGACTAAAACCATTATGCTGCGAGGGTAAAGAACGTGAATGGACATGTAACTCAACATTGTTAACGCCAATGCGACTTGACACTTTATTGTCATAAGTATTGTAACCAAGTTGCTCTGCGGCATTTGCTGCCGAAGACCGTGTCGGGAGTACAGTTCTGTTACCTGGTGTTTCACCATGAGACATGGATGTTAGAGACAAGAGCAACTTGAGGAACATTTACTCGTGCGCCAGCATTTGCGGCAACAGACGCATGTGTTGGACACACATTAATTTGATCCTTGATAGCCAGGTTTTCACATGTCTACCTATCTATGCTTTGCTGCATTTATTCCATTCAATTTTCCATTTTATTCAATTTATCAATTAATGGAATGTCATTTAACTCCTCTGGTTGCAAACGTGGAATAAGTCCTAGACTAGTGGCATCAATACTTACAGTGGGATACTTATGAGCTTTGTCCAGTTTCTGTAACGCGTCAATATCATTTAAGTTTGCGACAGTTTTTGATCAACCCGTAGAGTCATTACAATTAGTTCTTTTTAGCTCAGCTGACTTTTCAGTCAGCTGAGCTTATCTAATGGTCCTCCGTCCGTCCGTCGTCCGTATTGGAAACACTATAGTCTGTATTTAATGAAGAACATTTTAACGGTTGAGAGCACCGGTTTAAAACCACCAGTTGCCTTTTGTGGGTGAGTGCCTGTCTCAAATCAGGAGTGAAATTTGTTTCTTCACATTGGTATTGGAAGATGAATGTTGATGCTTTGAAAACCCTGGGATCTCTTTGCTGTCATTGTTGGGTTTGATATTTATGAATATGTGTCATGTTTTTTCAACATAAGTGTATCACAGTAAAGTCATCCGCCTGTAGAACTTCAATTGTTTAGTGAGGGACTTGTAGAAGTCTACTCCTTGGATTTGATACTCTATAACAGTGATTCAATCACTTAACTTATTAATTATATAATATTACAGATTCATAGATATCACAAAAACGATATAGGCCTTCTTTCTACTTTTGCTATAAACTCAGCTAACGAACTAGTCAGAAGAACCAAAATAGTGATAGGCCTACCAATTCTGCTTTATCTTTTGCAGAAGTAATAAAATTTGGATTTTGAGTGGCTGGGCCTGTACATATTGAAAACACTATTGTCTGTATTTAATGAAGAATATTTCAAAGGTTGAGAGGACCGGTTTAAAACCACCAGTTGCCTTTCGTGGGTGAATGCCTGTCTCAAGTCAGGAGTGAAATTTGTTTCTTCACATTGGTATTGGAAGATGAATGTTGATGCTTTGGTAACTCTGGAATCTCTTTGCTGTCATTATTGGGTTTGATATTTATGAATATGGGTCATGTTTTCTTACATAAGTGTATCATAGTAGAGATGTCCGTCGTCCATCAACAATTCACATTTTGGACTTCTCCGAAACCGTCAGCTAAATCCACTTCAAACTTATTGGGGATGTGCCTTGGGTGAGTCTCTACCAAGTTTGTTCAAATGGTCACGGTCTAGTGATTTCTGGATTTTTTAGGATTTTAATTTTTTTTTTTTTTTTTTTTGCAAATCTTAAAAAAATCTGCTTCTCCGAAACCGCTCACCTAATTGCTTTGATATTACACAGGAACACTCCCTGGGACTCCTAGTTCTTAATTCGTTCACCAGGTGGCGCTGCAATTTTTTTCCTATTTTCTATGAATTTTTGTGTGTTATAGCTATTTTCAACTTCTCCACAACCATCACTGAGATTAACCTGAAACATAGTGGCTATGTCCTTGCAGAAGGGTCAAGTTGTTCACTATGTGGGAATGCTGCAGATTCCTGATGTTTATCGATTTTTTCAATTCGGCTACTTTTCGGTATTTGCAGCTTTCCTATTGATTACTATGGAAGTCAGTGAGCATTCTAATGCTAATTCACATTTTCGACTTCTTCTCCAAAACCATCATCCAGATTGACTTCAAACTTAGTGGCAATGTACCTTGGGTGGGTTTCTACCAGGTTTATTCAAATGGTCATGCTCCATCGATTTTTGGATTTTTAAGGATTTTTTTTTTTTTTTTGGACAAATCTTAAAAAATCTTCTTCTCCGAAATCGCTTGCCCAATTGCTTTGATATCACACAAGAAGACACCTAGGGACTCCTTGTTCTTACTTTGTTCACCAGGTGGCCGTGCAATTTTTTTCTATTTTTTATGACTTTTTTGTGTTATAGCTATTCTCTACTTCTTTGCCAGAACCATCACTTAGATTAAGCTTAAACGTGGTGGATATGTTCCTTGTGGAGGGGTTAAACAATGTGGTTCACTATGTGGGAATGCTGTGGATTCCTGATGTTTAACGATTTTTTCAATTCGGCTACTTTTCGGTATTTGCAGCTTTCCTATTTATTACTATGTAAGTCAATGGGAATTCTGATGCTAATTTACATTTTCAACTTCTTCTCCAAAACCGTAATCGAGATTAACTTCAAACTTGGTGGGTATGTACCACGCATGGGTGTCTACCAGGTTTGTACTAATGGTCATGTGCCAATGATTTTTGGATTTTTTTTATGAGTTTTTTTTCCCAAAAATATACAAAAGGGAACATGGGAATTTCTTGTAATGGTTATAACTTAAGTAATTTTGGCCAGATTTACTTCAAACTTGGTGGGGTTGTGCCTTGGGTAGATCTCTACCAAGTTTGTTCAAATGGTAAAGCTTTGTTGATTTTTGGATTTTTTATGATTTTTTTGTTCTTTTTTGGGGGCAAACCTTAAAATGTCTTCTCCTCTGAAACCGCTCCACCATTGCTTTGATATCGTGCATAGACACTCCCAGGGACACATAGTTCCCAATTTGTTCACCAGGTGGTGCTGCAATTGTTTTCTAATTTTTTTATGAATTTTTTGTATGGTTTTGCTATTTTTCACCTGTTCTGAGAACCGTCACTCAGATTAAGCTGAAATGTGATGGATATGTTCTTGTGGAAGGGTGAAACAAAGTTGTTTAGTAGGTGGTACTGCTTTGGATTCCTGATTTTTAAGGATTTTTTCAATTTGGGTACTTATTGGTCAATGCAGCTTTCCTATTGACTACTATGCAAGTCAATGGGTATTCTAATGCTAATTCACAGGACAACTGACACGAAATTTACTGTGTACTTGATAACTTCAGATCTGTTTTGAGTTAGTACCGTGATGCTGCACATGTCAATGTTTCTGTATGAAGGTCATGCTTAAACAGTACATGAATGACCTTGACCTCGTTTTGGGGGTCACAGTGCAACATACATGAATTTTACTCTTCACTATAACTTGAGAACTACTTGAACCTTGATGTTGCACATGCAAGTGTTCTTCTATAAAGGTCCGACTTACTCAGAACATGGGTGACCTTGATCCTTTCCCAAGTTCACAGAGATGCAAGTGTGATGAATGTCTAGGTCAGCTGAGCATGGGCTGTTCACACAGCCCTCTTGTTTTTTTACCTAACACCGTAGTAACACAATGGTCCCATAATGTGTCTTTTGCTTCAGTAATCTGATTAGCAGTGAAAAAACATAGTACAGCATATTTCGCTTTCTCAAGTGTCCCACTTTGAAGACCGAAGACAACATATGCAAATTTTGGTTGTAATAGGAGCCTCTGCATTTCGACATTAGGATGTTTACTCTTATGAGGATGTTTGCTAAAATCACCGATACTGGAATTTTCAATGGGGAAGGAATCAGGTGAATCTTCAGGGTAAACTTTGTTATTGTCAGAGGCTGCATTTTCATCATATATGGGTTTCAGCAATGTTGCACCTTCGGCTGGAATCCTCATTTGTTTGGAGCAATTGCACAACCACAAGTCCTGACGATTACAAGGTGGTTTCTGCCACTTTTGTTATGTGGACATGGATCATTACCAGTTCCCATGCATTGGGGATAACTGTCGACACTATGATAGAACTGTTTGGCACTTTGGTCTATGAGACAATAGGCTATATCAGACTTGTAATTACACCAAGAAACAGTTCAACTGGGTCACTGACTTTCTTGTATGTATTTTTTTTCTTGCTGGTAAAAAGTCTTAGCATCAAAGTCCTCCAAAGTTTCTGTGGAATGTGAAATTATAAGTATCCACTTGGGATCTTAGTATGCTTATAGATGAGTCGTGTAAGATGTATCTCAAAGTTACATAACTAGAAGGCACATTAGCAGCATAAATGCCCAGCACTCTTTCAGTGATCCTATCGCCGTCAATCACACGACCTTGGAGTTCAAATTAATTCCAGGCTTAAACTTACTGATCATTTTGATACGGTTTCAACAAGGTGAAACAGATAATTGTTTTTCTTCCCAGGGTAGCCAATTTATGCCACCACATGCCTGAGTCACCTTGTTCAACACACTCATACTTCCCCATATTGATCATTGTAGCAATGTATGGAGTAACAGCATCAGCAAACAGGATTTGATAATACTACAAAGAACAGGGTAATGCAAATTATCTTAGAATGTGATCCTAGAACACATATCACAGACATGCTGGACATCATAAAGTGGATGAGTATTAGACATATATTCTTCTACAATTATTGCTCCTAACTATTAAATGTGTTATGGATGTGGACATGATGGTTTACTTTGATTTGGAAAGGTCATTGAGTTCACTGAATGTTTTACAGAGTCACTGAGTAAGCGTGCTTTGTTGGGATGACTCTCATGTAACTTGGAATAATCTAGAATGTTGACCGACAGTGTCATGAATGTGACTGAATTCTTGATAATCAAGGGGAAAACTCTGATGTGTTCCAGACAGGCGTCAGATAATTGGCATGTGTCACTAATTGGAAAAGACTGGAATACTGGTGTGGGTTCTCAGCATGGGTATATAAAGCAGCTCCCTTCAGGTATGAGCGAGAGGAATTCTGAGATTTGACCAGAGCTATATATCATCAAGCCCATAAGACTGTGAACTTTTGCTACAGTAAGGCTATTCATATACCTGTGGACAGTGCCTTTTTGTGGATTGGTATATTTGAAAGTGTTCCACATTGGAACCATACTGTATCTCTGTGGGATTTGGACCATTTGAAAGTGTACCACATTGGAACCATACTGTACCTCTGTGGGTTTTGGGACTATTCGGAAGTGTACCACATTGGAACCATACTGTACCTCTAGGAGATTTGGACCAGACTATTTGGGACCTATCATAGGACTTGGAACTGTTGGACAGCACCTGTGGAGAGCCAGGGATTAGGATTTACCTGCAGTCAGTTAATATTCTCTATACACCACTGGTTCCAAAATCTGGATCACTCTCCCCCAGCATGTCCATGATACAAATTCATTAAATAGTTTTAAAATAGACTCCTAAAATACACTTTTTAGTAATATCGAACGCTTCTAGGCACTGGGGTAAGACCCAGTTTACAGGGTCTCATCCCAGTGCCTGGAGGCACCTATAAATATGTCTTATTGTATTATTACTATTATGTCATGAGAATTACAAACTGAGATATCTGCTTTGTAATTTAACATCGATGGGGTTTTTGTATCTTAAATAATTTCCCCCTACTCGTACTTGTTTTAAATGTTTTCCTACCTGATTTTATACTCTTGTGTTGTTTTACATGTGTTATGAGCCTCCATGCATTAACAGAATGTGTTCTGAATATGGATAGCGAATAACACTTGTAAACATGTGTGTGGGGCCATCATGCATGTTACAGGAGATTTAGAAGGTAAGATGTTTCTTGTCGCCATATTTCATAATCCTGTGGATCACATGATCCACCATTTTTCCAAGACCTTCGATTGTGATGGATACCAGAAGTACATCCAGTTTCTTAACAATGTGGCTGCAGCATTATTTTTTGGTTCGTCAAGGTTAACTGAGATGTGTTGATGTTCTGCATTGTCCCGGGCTAACAAATGCAGCCATGCTTTATGTCAAATGGACGGGAGTAACAGAGCTGTCGGTTTGTTTACCTTGTGTCCCTGTCGGAAGTGGAAGGTCAGTTTTTGGGGGTTTAGCAGGTCACAAAACATCACACATTGTGTGATACAGCCAGGGTCAGTAACTTGGATTGGCTCATCGAATTTCCTGGGTATTTTCCTTGTTATTTAAAAGCACGTTTATTACAATCTCGCAGCAATATGATGGGGTTTTGTTTATTGGGAAACACTGTTTGGAGTGCCCTCATCGGAGTTGTCCTATATGTATGCTGTACTACACAACATACTGTGGGTCTACCCTTGTCACCCCTATTTTCGACCATTTGTAGGTTTGCTTATCTTGTGTTCCTTTCGGAAGTGGAAGGTCAGTTTTTGTGGGTTAAGCACGGCTAAACTTGGATTGGATCATCAAATTTCCAGAATATTTTCATTGTTATTTAAAAACACATTTATTACAATTTCACACCAGTCTGATGAGGTTCATTCAAAGACACTATTTGGAGTGCCCTCAACAATTGTCCTTTCTGTATACTGTGCTACACTGTGGATCTACCCTTGTCAACCTTATTTTCGACCATTTTGTAATCCACTCGTGCGGTGCACGTCACTTGAGCTTGTCCTAGCACTGCTTGTGCATTTGTTTGCTGTGTGACCATATAACTTTACTGTTTACTTTACAAAACTTTGTATTCATATTTTGTATTCTGTCATGCCCTTTGTATGACATGGATAAACAAACTTACTTTTAACTTTGGGCTGGCACATGACTGAAGCAGAACTTATGTGGCTTCCAACTTTGGTGGCTTGACATCAGCAATACACAACTACATAGGCTTTATCAGCTTCCATAGCAGGTGCAATTTGTTGAAAGCATAATTAACTTCTTGCTTGAAGTGACTTGGTTACCTGTTCAAGGGCCCTATTGCTCTCATCATGGTGGATATTTACACGGTCATATGCTTCTTTTCCATTTGCAGCACACTATGCCTACTGTGCCAAGAGGGAGACATGGGGTGCAAACTAGACGCCAGACCTTCAGGAATGCCCACATCTCACGCAGGCTGATCCAGGGCACACCCCCCCCCCCGCCAACACCACCAGCAGTCCCATCACCAGCACAGCCTCAAGCACCTTTGGGTCCTCCCTCTGCCACCTGGGCAGATTTGATTGCAGAGGGCATCAACAAGCGTGTACAGCTTGCACTCTCAGCTATGTGTGAGTCACAACCAATATGGCAACAGAGCCTACATGTGCCAACAGATATTCCAGATTACTACTGCCAGCCAGCTTCATTCAACTGTGACAAACCTTCTGGATTCCTCATCTGCCCCCCCCCCCCCCCCCTCCTGACTGCAGCTTTGTACCAAAGGGTTCAGGAATCATGCCAACAGTTTTGTACCCTTTATAGTCTGGGTGTGCATTGTAACAGCAGTGGTGTCACTTCATGTAGCATACCTTTTCAACAAAATATTTTCACCCAGGGCAATTTCCACGTATGTGTCAGCAATTTCATATTTCCACAGTATTAAAGGGTATAAGGATCCGCAGTTTGTAATTCAAAAGATGGTAGCAGGAGCGTATCGAATTTGATGTTCCCTCGATATGCATCTTCCCATCACTGCCCTGTGCTGCACCAATTACTCCAGCCACTGGTAATACCCTGTCCTCATTTGACCAAACCCTTTTCCATACCATGTTTGTGTTTGTCTTCCATACATATGCTCGTATAGGGGAGCTTACCACTTCAAGTAACTCCCAAATAGCTAATGTTTTGCTAGTCAATGATGTTACAATCCTGACAAAAGCTCACATCCCCTCAAGAGTGAGAGTATGCTTCTGCAATTTTGAACACAACTTATCCAACCAGCCTCATTTCATAGCATTTAAGGCTACAGTTTCAGTCTGTTGTCAACAATTCAAAGGGTATGGCAGTGGGGATGCTTGGCGAGTCTGCCCATTGCTGCTACTTAGGCCTAATTTATAGCCTGGGGGCGACTTTAGTGTCGGATACAATATTCCTATTCTGGGCGCACCACCGCCCACAACTGGTAACTTCAAGGCATTTTATTTACATTTTCAGGTAATGCTCACTCTGGAAAAGTCCCATTGTAAATTGTACATTACATTCATTCCACAAGTTAACCTTACCTTAACACTAATCACCCATATATTTTGGATACGACTTCTTCAAAATATCCAATTCGAACTAACCCACATGGACTTGGCTGCCATTTTGAAAATTGTGGATTCCGCACCCAATGGTTTCTAAATGAGCATAGTAATGGGACGATCGGGGGGGGGGGGGCATAATATATGAAACCAAAAGCGGGATTTAAAATGTCTGGCCGCAACATTGTTTATATTTCAATTGAATGGACCAATACAAAAAAAAAATGAATGGTAGCCCAACAATAATATTGTGGCTGAACGAAGTTTTCCCTGCTTCTGTCTAGGCTCCTCGCTCTTTGCCAGAAAATGCGACAGGGGTTAATGTGCATTATCGCCTGATATGAACGGGTTGTCAGTTCTGCTGTGGGGCTCTTTTCTTGTAATAGCTCATATAAAATAATTGCCTGTAGATAATAGTTTAAGCTCTTTTGAAGGTCATAAACTTGAAGTGATTAGAACGTTTAGGGCCCTGAACGGGACTTATGTAAACAAAAATAAATATTTGTTTCACGTAGCTCATGTGACTTTGCACACATTAAGGAATTTGGGTTTTGATGAAAGTAAGTACATTGAGAACATTACATGGGGGGTAGGCCGGCAGAGATGGGGCACCTCATTATGTGCTCTTAATCTCACGACACTGCGAATTTCGACATAACTGGCTAACAAATAAACAAAAAGGAAATAACATTAGATGAAAACCAATATTAGCAGAGTGTATTCATTTAGGATGCAAAATGTTGATAGGAAATTTTAACCAATGTATACGACACAAACTGATATCAGGAGCACCTTTATAGAGGCATGCAAAATGTTGGTTTGCGTGTTGTTGCACACACTTGCAGACCCATGAACACACACGAGGCAATGCCAATGATTTCAACATTTTAAATGTAAATTTGGTCATATTTTCTGGAACAAAAATCTACATAATTTAAAAAATAAGAAAGTCTTTTATCCAGCGAATCAAACAGATCATATTTTCCGAAGTAACTAGAATAGCCTTGAAACCAAGGCTCTTCTTGAAGTCTTGATTTTAGCCTTGTGCCCAGATTTCCGTTCAGACGTCGTAATTTTTTGACAGTTTCTAGTCGAAATCTGCAAAAATGTTTATTTTTAAACTGCGGGACCTGATTTTCCAGGCAGTTATTTAACGATATCAGATTGACGCCTTTGCAAAATATGGGTGGGCATTTCAGAAGCATTTCGCAAACAGAGTAAGTTATGGAAGGCCAAAACGCAAGCCCGTTGTCGAAAGCAATGAGCCGGCCCTCCGAAGATGCCCAGTTCTTCCTGCGCATTCTGTCTGGATTGTGCACAAGAAAGTCTAATATTATAATGTCAGAAAGCTGTCTAAGTGTATGTCTCGATATTACATGTGCAATATTCTGATACTCCGTTTGATGGAACAAATAATTGGAAACATTAGGGTGAAACGAAACGCCAGTTTTGAGTTGTTTTATGATACCAATGCCAGCAAACTGGAGATAATACCTTGTCGAGTTCCTTCTCTGCTCGCGCCTGGTCTCCGGAAATAGATCCGTTGTTATGTAAAGTCTATATTCGGATTTAAAGTGTTTTGCATTGGCGAAGAAATAACGTATGTCACGTAGTGCGCTTTTTCTACGCACGCGTTTGTTTCTGAAAAAAGTATCGTTGAAATAGAGTCTGAAGGGCACAACAATTCCTGTGCAGTCGAGCCCGGTCAGCCTGTCAACATAGTGTGCGACCAGTTCCGCCGGCCCTTGGTTTCTCCACACGTATGGTCGATCTGGGATTTTGAAAATTCCCTTCAGTACCAGTCCCAGTCCATTCGCCAGTCGGGCAGATAGATAGTACGTCTGTTCAAAGGGGGCAACAACTTCAACAGGTTGTGTTAAGTATTTCTTGTGCAGCTCTGTCCACTTCGGTCCCCGTGCACTTTTTATACATTGAGAATCGTAATATTTCGTAAGTTGGATAACTCTTGCATCCATTTCGAGACATATATCTGGTTGTTCACTGATAACAAGCTTACTCAGTGGACCAAGGGATAAAACTTTATTTCTGAACTGTCTGCATATGCTTGGTGTGACGGACGCTGGGTTGGCGGCTCTGCGAAACATGTCCATCAACCTTCGAGGAATCCGACACAGGTGTTTCGGATTCTTCAGCAGGTTCCACGGCAGATGTAAAAGTTTTCTTTGCCGTCTGGACATTTTCTGTTCAGACACTCGCTCTGGAAGGAAACAGCGATCTGAGTCCAGGAGAATTGACGATTTGCTGCTTTTGATGAAAAAATGTGAATGTTTTGACTGTTTGCAGTTTGCAAGATACAACAGGAGTATGTATGGAACAAAGTTACGAAAACTCTCCATAAATGAAATACGCGAAGCTACGACGCCCTCCACCCAGCGTGTCACGGCTGCAGTTGTGTAGTTGCCGCGGACATTTGGTGCACAAACCAACATTTTAGAAAGTAAGGCTTTAAATTGTTCTTGATGGAGCTGTTTTCCACTTTTGTCTAGGAGAACAGGGAATGATAAAGGTGCCACAGAAAGATTTAAAAGTTGATCGAGAGCGTATGCTTTGATCGAACGAAAGTGGCTCTCGCCCTGAAAACTTTCAATGTTCGAATGGACGCTTTTCACCTGCACTTTCATTTTCTTTTGAGAATGATTTGGTCGGAATATACTGGAAAACGAAACTCCGCACTCCTCATCTGTATTTCCAAGAGTGTAAATGGAAGCGTTTTTTAAGTTTTCTATTTTGGATAAAGTGAAGGCTGTTTGCATTCGGCCTGTCTTAAAATAGGGTCCATTAAATACATCAACGTTGCACTTTAAGGGTATTTCATGTTGGTCTTTTTTGAATAAATACTTATAGTACAGGTCAAAAAGGGCCCCCAATTTGCAGGTATCTTCATCATCGGAAAATACGGGAACGCCAGCCAAAGACTTCTGTGACTTCTGTATTAAATTATCATTACGCAAGGACTTCTCGCTGCAGCTGATTAAACATTGGTGGAACCACCTTGATGCAGGCACGCTGGTGTACCTCCTTTTCCTGGAGTTCTTCCATTCTACTAATAAATTGGTATGTTTACTGTTGATGATCATCACGTTCGACAGTCTTACAGTTGCATCGTGTGGCCCCAAGGACGCGTATTCATCTCCATAACGAATTCCAACATGGTTGTTGACCAATATGCTGTCCTTTATACTCACGTGCGGTTGTCCGTAACCGAATTCGATTCCTTGATGACAGTTCTTGACAATAATTCCTTGGACTTTAACTCTACTGTCGTCAATCCCTGATGTTGCTATGCCTTCATGGTAGAAATCATCGATAACAGTATAACTGATAGCAAGATCAGCGCCATTGTGGTCTATCCCGTCGTCATCACCGACGGCAAAAACACAATGATTAACAAACGAGAATTTTTTCGAACGATGCTGTCCGTAAAAATAGAAACCGTCATTATCATCGTCCGTCCGTGTTTTGTCCGCGTTGGGAATTTCCAAAACGTAGCAGTTCAAAAGGCCCACCAGGGAGTGTTGGGCCTCTCCTCCGGTATCACATCGAGAGATCAGGACCCCGTCGAGAGCCACAACGGACTCAAGGGCACCGATACCTTTTCCTGGATTATCGACTAATCCTCCACCTTTCATTATACAAGAGGCATTCTGCATAACCATCAGAACAGCCTGAGATTTTGAGTGACCAAAACTTTGGTGAGCGTCACCGCCTCCACCTGTAAACCATGTATTATAGAAATATGCCCTTGATCCAGGCAGAAGTCTCACCTGGCCCCAGTGTTCATGGTGTGGGTAGGGCGTCAAGTAAATGGGTCTTCCATGCTTCGCATTGAATACAACTTCACCCAGAACAAAGATGCTGGCCTGTTTCCTCATGACAAAGACTGTGTCAGCCGGGACCTCAAGGGTGCAATAAGTAGGAACATAAATATCACCTTCAATAAATAAATAACGCGAGGTCCATGCGACTCCCTTTTTACACGCTTTCTGAACCCAGTTTTGCGATATTGCCCTGGTCTTTTCGGCTTGATATTCATTTATGCTTTCAGCTTTTATGAAACCCGCTTTGCTGGTACAACACAAGTTTGGACATGTTATTTTGACAGAGACAATAAATGTTCCAGGAATGTCTAAGACCACAGAAACAGAGCCAACGCCATGGTATAAGACACCACTGTATTTGAGATGTCCCTCCTTCTCCGATAGATTAACCTGGAAAGGTGCGCTTGACAAAGTTCTCAGATCTGTGATGTTTATCATGATTGGAAAGGAAAGTTTCGTTAGGATGAACCTCGGAAACGAAATTATTCCACCACACAAATCCGTACATTTCAGCCTTATGCGTCGGTGGCCAAATGGCGGTTTGTATGATGCACTCGAGTCAGTCCGCTCACGCATGGTGGGTCGTGAAATTTTGAAGTCACCGCTGAGCCATACTTGTAAAGCCATCGTAACAAAGATTAAAAACAAAGCGTTCTGTCGAAATGTCACAACATTAGGAAATACGACTCGAGCTGCCCTCCACAGATATCCCTGCCTTTCCATCTCCGCCTTACATGCACCTTGAATCTGTGGTGTTCTGAGTTTAAAAGTGACCGACACGGCACTCCGAACAGAAAGTTCAGAACGCAACTAGGACACATGAAAAGTTGTCGCCACTGTGTTCCTTCGTAAATTTATTTCAAACATCCGTTGGTCCGTGACGGGGGGGGGGGGGGGGAGGGGCAGAGCACTTATTAACGTTGTTTTTGGCCATACGTACAGGCTAAAAGGATATGATACGACATTAAAAGTATAGTTTTTATTCATGTTGTCTGGTTACCGAGGAAACGATACATCATTCGTTGAAAATAGTGATACCAAACAGTCAGACCGAACCTCATTGTTTACTACAAATGATGTTCCGAGGTAATGGACCGACTTGAAACCCGATGTTTACATTCACGACGTTTTGTGTTGACAATTGATTCAAGGTTAAAAAGTTTCATTGATAAAAATGTGTTACGTCCACTGCAATTCGTCATTCGTGGAAAATAATGATGAGTTAACGTTATGTCCAACCTGGCAAAGAGACTTCACTTCTGGGCCAAATATCACAGAAACATGCATTTCTACATAATAAACCTGAGTGTGTACTTGCTTGAGCACAAGGCTTTCCAAAATCTGTCTGCACAAAAGATGGACAGTTATTTGAACTCTACATTCAAAGTTGTTGCATAAACACAAGCGTTTGGGGAGGGGGGGGTAAACTGTGTTTCTGTATTTATTTAGATATTTCTTGAAAAATATGCAAGATAATATGGTCAAATTTGTGTTATAAGTCTCAATACACTTATCTACAAAAAAGTATTAGGGATTTTTTTAAATTTATGTATCTGTTTGTGTTACAATTATGATTAAAAAATTGCAAAAATAGCTGCTTTTGTCAAAAATGATAAAGTTGGTGGACTTTTCATTTTTGTTATTCATTTAAAAAGGACTGTAAACTTCTTAAACCATTTCTGACATAATTTTCCACTAAAGACTCTTTAGAGTAAATCACTTTCATTTGATCAAAATATGATAATTAGTTTAAGAGAATTATTCATATGAAATGGACATTTTGGTGCAAATAGTCAAATACCTATTGTTTGTAATCAAGATTCAAAAGTTAACACGGTCCATTGACTACCATGTGAGCATAAAAGTATTCTCTTACTTTCTTCACATTGTATCAGGGCTAGAACTACCGAATCTGGACAAGTGATAGACAATGTCTGCCAAAATGTCCCCAAACCTCAAAATTAACCCCCCCCCCCAAAAAAAAAAAGTGAAGTAACGATGCGCGAGAAGAAAACTTCGTACCTTACTGAGGGAAACAAAGAAGGACTGTTTCGTCCAATGGAACCAGTTTTGCACCGAAATTGTATGTACTCGTTGAAAATTAAGTTGAACTAAATTAGCTTGCAAATAATAAATAATGTATATTTGTGTGAGAGCCGCATGTAAAAAAATTATGGATCCACCTACATTATCTTGTCACAATATTCACAGTTTTGTTGCATGATTTCGTGTGTTCTGCCACAAATTAACATGTCTGTTTCTTCATTTTAGGATGATCTTGCATTCTTTTAGTGTCTATATGGGAGTGAGACAAAACGGACCCCCCAAATTTGATCTGCTTTTTTTCTAGTGCCTTTGTGTGACTGGAGTATGCATGCGCGGAGCCACGGAAGAGTTCACATTGCACCAGATATAACAAGTGATCCATTTTCAATGATGGGCATGCTCCTCTGGTCAGCCAAATGCGTAAAACGTCCGGATGAGTCTTTCTTTCTTTCTTTCTTTCTTTCTTTCTTTCTTTCTTTCTTTCTTTCTTTCTTTCTTTCTTTCTTTCTTTCTTTCTTTCTTTCTTTCTTTCTTTCTCTCTCTCTCTCTCTGTCTCTCTCTCTCTCTCTCTCTCTCTCTCTCTCTCTCTCTGTCTTTTTCTTTCCTAGCAGTGACGTTGTGCACCTGGTTTGGAATTTTCATCAGTATGCAAATTAGCGGCAATAAAAAAAAATCAAATCTCAATATCTTCTGGTCTGGAGGACCAAAAATATGCTGATTTGATACATGCAAAGTTAAGGTGGTATGACAATAAGTTTGCTTGCTTGACAATTTTGTAGCTTGACATAAATTGTGTGTTAACAGATCAAGGTGCAGGCAGGAAACTTACAGGCAACATGAGATGAAAGTTAATTTGAATTGTTTGCTAACCAGACCATAATAGTCCATGTAGAAACATACAGTGTGATCTGTCCAGGGTGCAAACGGGTGAATTTTTTTAATAAACATGCCCCCCCCCCTTATTAATTACCCTTGTATCAACCTTACTTTGTACTCTTAAATATTTCCAATGGAATGTGCCGTCAATTAAGGGATATGTACCAGTTAGACGCCTGATGCCACAAAGTCGTATGTGTTTTTATATTATTTTGCAGCAGAGTATGACACATCCATATTTTGTACATATTCATAACAACTCGACATTACTTATTCGTACTGTTAAAACAGGTCAATATGGGTGGGGGGTACGCATTCGTTTACTAGATTACCTGCCATACGGAGAGCTCCGTGATATTTGGGAATTTTCGGACACTTTTATTGATAGATTACATGTATGTTCCAAGACTAGCAATGGTGAATGTTATGATGTGGGGAACCAAATAGGCGGTACTACATTGTTAGTCTTGAACAAAGTAACCTGATTTACCCCCTGTCCCTTTTTTTCTGTCGCTCGATTTCTCTTAAACTTCTTTGTTTGAATTTATCCGCCATTGAGTGTACAAAATGGCGCATCTGACAAACCTTGATCAAAATAAACTTTGAGCAATGGCTACTGTTGTTGTTTCAAGTTCAGCTCTAGAATTGCGCTATCTATTAGCCAAAGAGCCAGTGGCTAAAATATGATCAGGAAGCGCAAAAAACACAGTGTCAGTAACACTTGAATTAGCGGAGGTACCAACCTTTTCCATTTCCTGCAAACACTATCAAGGCAGGGTCCAAATCTAAAGTCTATTAGACGAAAACAATTGCATTGTTTCGCCTTAATTGCTATTTAGACCCTTTATCATTAAACTCAACGAAAGGATTACTTCTGTCCCTCAAAGCAGGTTGTATTCATAAAAACGTTCCACAAGTCTCACGTAATCCAAAATGTCAAGAAAGTGAGAAATGTATATTTTTTTTAAATTCTGACAGAAAAATCACAGATTACTAGCCTCACATCTACTGGTAAATCACCTTGCATCCAGGTTTGAATATCAGGGTCAAACTAAATTGGACTGCAAAATGAAATGGGTAAGTGTAAACAAGTTTTGGATTGAATCTCAGCTTAAAGTGGGATCTGGGATCACTATGATCCCGACTCGGTCTTGACCTGAGCAACTGGCCAACAGACTGTCATCCTAAGAAAAGGGTCAGCAAGATGCTAATGACAGAGTAGACACGATAACAAACACACCCTTGCCTGATGTGAGTTTTTATTTCTTTTTGGTTGCATGTTTCTGGAAATTATCTTGGTCGTTACAACGACAAATGCGTTCAATTCTCAGCGCTAATTCTTAATTTCGTGAACATCTTTTACTACAATTAAATAATTTTCCAATTGAAAGTTTGACTTGAATTCAGAATAAGTTCTTATTTTTTATCTAGATGAGGTGATGTAAATATCATTACGCCACTGAAAAAAAAAATTGTTTTAATAAATTTTGAATTAGATTTGTAGGGAAGTCGCCAAACTTGTCACCACTATTCAAGCCAAATATTGTCGCAACCAATCTCACAATATATAAATTTAACGGTTTGTAACCAACCCGGTTTATCCAATGGAATCTGTTCGCAATTACACTTATATGCGTCAAACAACAATTTGTTGGGGCTGTGATGCGCGATCCTAAAACAATATTTACATACACTTTTTCAGAATTTTGAGTGTATCAGGGACCGCAACTACACCACAGTCATATTTCAGACCATTTTCCTTACTTCTTTTCCTTAGATTTTGTAAAGGTCTTTGAACCAAACAAAAAATATGTCAAAATTAAATTATGCGCCCCGAAATCTCATGTAGGTTTTCTGAATGATATAGTTAAATCAAATATATACGATAAATGGAACACCATTTCTGATGGGGATCCAACTGAAAATTATAAAATCCTGGAAAAGGTCTGTAAAGAAGCATTAGGTAGGTACCCAATAAAAACTGTGAAGTTTAATCGACAGAAACACAAAAAATCCAATTGGATAACTAGAGGTATCATCATTTCTATTGCCCATAGGGATGAACGATATAAAAATTTCAAATTTACTCATATAGATTCTTCTGAATACAACATACGCAAAACAAACTTACATACATATAATAATATTCTCATAAGAAACTTTAATCTAGCAAAGAAAAACTACTTAAGTTCATGTTTCAACAGATATAAAGGCGCTTTGAACAATACATGGAAAACTATTAATTAAGTATTAAACAAAACAAATTAAAAAGTCAAATTTCCCTGATTCGTTTTAAATCAATGAAAAACAACTACGGACAAGCAAAAATTAGCAGATGGCTTTGACAAATTTTCCACTAAATTAGGACCTGAGCTAGCTCGAAAAATAAAAACATTTTCAAAATGCAAATTTTAAAGATAACCTAAATACACCAATTAGATACATTTTTTCATTTAAACCTGTATCTAAAAATTATGTTGCAAAAAGCATTGACTCTCCCAAAACTAAAGCTAGCTGTGGTCATAATGGGATATCAATTAAATTACCCAAATTAATAGCACCCATAATCACTAAGTCTTTGAAAGTCATTATAAATCAGTCCTTTGTTACAGGCGTTTTTCCCGATAGTCTAAAATTGCAAAAGTAACTCCACTTTATAAAAAAGGTGGTGCAAGTGTTTTTGAAAATGACAATATTGTACAAATTCTACCTATGCCTTGCCAACAGTTTTTGAGAAAGTAATGTTCAAGCAACTTCATGAATACTTCAAAGAAAATAATTTATACTTCAATCACCAGTATGGTTTTAGGGAATTGGACTCAAGAGAAATCGCATGTTTAGAAATATAGGGTAGATTATTAGTCAATATTGATAAAAGGGATTCTCCAATATGTGTCTTTACGGATCTACCCAAAGCAGTCGGTTTAAACATATTTTATTGACACAATTAGGAAACAGGGTGGTGCCCTATATTAATCCTTCTTGCACACACAAGAGAGACAGAATTAAAAGACGATTGACAACACTTAGGACTGATGCAAAGACAAACGTTATAACGACAAGGACAGACAGAGTGGCAAGCCACACGACTAGAAAAATAACACAGCACGGTACGTGTTCACAGACAGACAAAAGGTGGTTGGAGTCAGCCCTCTAACTACTCGGCCAAATTTGTATAAATTAAAATGCTACAGCTTTGATTCTTGGTTTTTGGACGTGGCTATGCCACAAACTTATAAACTGGAGTTTAAATGACACCACTATCTACAGCAGTTATAAAGCTATTCAAGATTTTAATTTTGTGTATTGCATAATTTACATAAATCAAAAGTCGACAACTTTGGTTCATGGTTCATTGGATGCACCATGTCCCAAACCTACAAATTGAAGTTGCAGTGGTACCATTATGTATGATACTTTTGAAGTTATTCAAGATTTAGATTTTGTGTCTTCACTTTATTCACATAAATTAAAATTTTGCAACTTTGGTTCATTAGATGTAGCTATAGCACAAACCTATAAATTAAAGTTGGAATGGCACCTGTATGTATAATAGTATTGAAGTTGTTTAAGATTTAAATTTTGTGTGTTCACCTAATGTGCATAAATTAAAATTTTGAAATTCTACAATTTTTGGTTCATAGTTCATTGGATGCGGCTTTGTCACAAACCTATAATTTGAAGTTGGAACGGTTACTCTATCTATAATAATTTTGGAGATATTCAACTTTTAAATTTTACAATGCCCCTGAAAATGGCATAATTAGAAATTCCACTACTTTTATTTACTGTCCATCGTATTAGCAGGTGTCACAAACCGAAACATGCACATTGTAATTTTGTGTCCATCTGCAATAGCCTGGAAGATATGGAGCTTTTAAAATTTTAATTTCCCCTCATTTGCATAATTTTAAACATCATGGCTATTCCATACAAGATGCAAAATTTAATTGGTAGGTCAATCACTATGGCAAGTTTGGTGGTTTTTGGAATTATAGAGTCTGAGGAAAACTCCGGACAAATTTGGTCGTTAAGAAGAAAGAAAGAAAGAAAGAAAGAAAGAAAGAAAGAAAGAAAGAAAGAAAGAAAGAAAAAAGAATTCTCGGAAAAACAAAATGTCTGGGTTGGCCCCCGACATAATTATGTAACCATGTACTTGCATACAACATTAAATCTAGCTGTTTCAAAGTTTTATCTATGAACAGCTCAAAATATCTTCATTTTCCTTAAAAGTATAGTTTTAGGCCAAAAATAAAACTGTTTCGACCATAAAAGATGCGAGAAGCAGGACAGAATTGTGAAAATAAAAGGGAGCAATCCATGCACAATTTTGTAAAATACAGTTAATTTACTTTTGGTTCGACGTTCCAACAATTTTTCTAAACCTACCTCTTCACAAAGCAGTTGGTGCCTGGTTTCTCTAGTTTCACCTGTCATAACACGTGCTGCTGCTGCTGGCCGCACATTCTCTAACCGTCCAGATTCCCATGACGTACATCCATCCTAGACAGCAGATCCATATTCAAGAATGGGGCGAATGAAAACGAGCTACAAGATTTCAAGGGATTTTCTATTGAGACGCATTTGTAAATGTTTTAAAATACTGACCATTTTCGTGCATATATTAGCTATTTCGTTTATGTAACTGACCCATATCAAATATGATTGCAGTATAAGTCCAAGATGTTTGATTTCAGTTTCATTTTGCAAGGTTTGATCCATGAATACAAGATCTGGGTGTGTTTTAGATATTCTCTTCCTCTAAATGATCATAGATTAGTATTTGATGGATTGAGTATAACCAGCCACTGTTGAGCTCGTCTGGATTTCCTGCAGATCAGAATTAAGACAAGCCGCTGCTGCAGCAGGATCCTTTACAGTTATGTATAAGGTGGTATCATCTGCAAATAAACTTATAGGTGATCGTACTACATTTACTATATCATTTATGAAAATCACGAACAATAAGGGACCCCAAAACAGAGCCCTGGGGGACACCTGCTTCGACTCGGCCCCAAGAAGTGGCACCCTCGATAACCACTCTTTGAAAATGGTTACTTAGGTAGTCGTTAAACACATTAATAATGGTCCACCCATTCCAGACTTTTCCAGTTTGTTTAACAGCCCAGGATGATACACTCTGTCAAAAGCTTTAGAGCTGTCGCAGAATACTATTCTGACCTCTTTTTGCAAATCAACGGCCAGACAAATATAATGGTATAATAATAACAATTGGTTTACAATACTGTCACGAGCCGTGAAACCGGTCTGACAGTCGGAAATCGCTTGTTTGTTACAGAAGAAGTAAAAAAAAAAAAAAAGATGTTTAAAATGACTCGTCCCAAGACTTTGGCCACACAGCTTAAAAGGGAGATAAATCCGTAATTGTCACAGTCATTAGGGGATCCTTTTTTCAAAACTGGGACAACATTGGGACAACATTGGCCTTTTTCCACTCACTGGGAAAGGACTTTTTTGACTGTGAGTTGTTGACAATTCTAGTAAGCGGCTCGGAAATTGCAGGAGCAGCTTTGTTAAGAAGACGTGCACTGATTCCATTGGCATTTGACATGCTTGGTCAGGTAATTTTAATTTATAAACTTATATATCATGGTATACAGAAACACCCTTACACCTATTTCAATATTAATTAACAAATAGAAAACAATACATAACTTTTGATGATGTCAGTTGTTCCCTGACAAAAATCAGATAGGGGTGCCCCAAAGGATCGATCATGGGACCTCTGTTATTCATAATCTATATTAACAAAGGATCGATCCTGGGACCTCTGTTATTCATAATCTATATTAACAAAGGATCGATCCTGGGACCTTTGTTATTCATAATCTATCTTAACGATCTATCCAATGTATTAAACCTACTTCATCCAATTATATGTACAGATGGCACAACCTTTCACAGTACATTACAAATATTCCAAACTTGTGATCGTACTCAAAATGTTTCCTCAAACATTAACAAAGAACTGCTGAAATAAAGTAATTTTATGAAAAAATACAAACTGTCCTTAAACGCCGTGAAAACAAACTTTATTGTCTTTTTAGCTCTGCTGACCAAAGGTCCGTCCACACCACACTTTTTAGCGATTTCGACAATACAGTCAAAACTTTTTGCAAAAACTACAACACAAAGGTTATAAAAAATAACAATTACACAAAACTCTCTTGAAATGTTTCCAGAGATATGACCAAATATCTAATAAATACAACACTTACTCAAGAACATTAGTCAAACTATGTCAAGATTGAGCTTGAAATGACAAAGTGTAATTCTCAAAGTGTCTAGAGAGGTAATAGGGAAAGTACCCAGGGTAAAGTATACCTAACCCACCTAGAGAATTTTCTCTAGTCCGTCTTAAGTCGGGAAACCATAACCATGATCATACTCACTTTTTTCAGGATCTTTTTTTTCAATCTTCATCCAGTATAGTGGAAGAGGTGACTTCCAGCTAATACCTTAGTACACTTTACCTCATAACACCTCTAGTAAACTTTATGGTGCTTAAAATTGTATTACTATTTACCTGTTTATACCAGTGTCGGTATGGTGGAATAGTGTATGAAGCTTTTCCGCGAACGTTTGCTTGTTAGTGCCATACCCTCCACAGTTTTCAAGTTAGCCCAATATATCTTTCAGGAGTTATAGGGCGTATGACAATCTGGGGCACTTTCGATATTGGTAGCGCCACCTCAATATTATGCAAAATACGGATCAAAATGTGAAAATATTGTAAACACTCTAGCATCTTCAGTTTTGGGCGGATCTTCACGGAATTTGGTGGGATTCTGGAGGAGGCCAAAGTCTAAGTTGCTAATGATACTAGTCGTGCCACCGATAAGGTGATGAAAATTATGAGCCAAAGTGTGTTTAAGATACAAAATTCATGTTTGGATCAGACGTGCCAAATTTATAGGATATATAGACCATGTCCAATGCTAGAATGGCGTGTAATATCAAAGACTTTGACTTATTTTCGTTAGGTTACCATGACTGTAAAGTTGAAAGAGGTGATTTTGTAATGGTAGGTTGTAGCTTGACATCAATGGCAAAGAGAATTGAGCCTCCAGATCAAGATTGCACTTGATTACATTGTACATAAAACTGTACTTGATGGCCTACTTTTTGGGTCACTGTGACCCAGTGATTATGGAGTTTGGCGGTTGTCCAAATTTACTTAATTGTTTAATCCTAAAAAATCTGTACCAATTCCAGAAATTGCAATATACAAAGCAGGAATTGAATGTGTTAATGAATTTAATTTCCTAGGTATAACTTTAGACAAACAACTCAGTTGGAACATTCGTTTAGACAGAAATGCTGCAAAGTTATCTCGGACTATTGGCATCATGTACAAGTTTAGGGAATACTTTCCACAAAATATTTTAGCTACTTTATACAATTCTCTTATACTGCCACACCTAATTTGCGGTATCTTGGCATGGGGACAAAAACTGCAGACTTATCTGCCTGCAAAAGAGAGTGATAGAGTAACTTATTTGCACATACAGAACCACTTTTTAAAAGAATGAAAATGTCAAAGTTACCAGCAATTAAAATTCTATTACAAAATAGTTCACAAAGAACACACACATGCGGCGCCTAATGCTAAATTGGTCAGTCTTGTGTGGTAGATGCATATTGGTATTTTCTATAAACCTGTTTCTGTCCTTGATATCTATAAACTTATCACCTCTTTAGTGACAAGACTAGTTAATTTTGTTGTAAAATGTGACACATTTATGTGTGAAAACTTATTGTTCTTTGTTCTCGGAAGTGAATATCTTTGTGGTTTTCCTACCTCTAGCGCTAGAGAGTTACAAGACTATTTCGCACTAGGGGGGCCAATGTGTAAATTACCAGTATATGTCTTTGACAATTTATCCAATCAACCTGCTGCAATAACTCATGAACATCTTACAAGAATCAGAATAAGATCTTTGTGACATGATTAAGACTTGTTGGTACAAGGAATTGCATAAGGTACGAATTAGTGGACACTTAAAATAACAGTCCCTATATTATGAAGGATAAAGTGTAGACTCATAGTAAATCCGGTTGTTCTTCTTACACAAAAATGTATTGTATTGATAAGTACACTTATGTTTGCTTAGAACCAAACTGCTATGTGTCTAATATACAATAAACCAACTATTTTGTTATCTCTTCTGCACGTCTATGATGATAATGATCGTGATGTAATTTAACTTACCTGCAGCATAGAACCAATTAGTATTGCCCCTGTTAATATAGCCAATTCTCCATCATATCTTAAATGTATATCTCATTCTTATTCATCCTTCTGTCAAGGTTGCTTCCACGATAGCGTCGTTTTTCGCCTTATTGGTAGTCTCCCCCATCTACTATCATATTATGTGTACAGTATGCTTATTATGGTGAAATAAAAGTGTTCTGAGTCTGAGAGTCTGAGTCACTCTGTACTGCAGTATTACTAGCTTTCCAATTGACAGACAAAATCTATTTT
Organism: Hermodice carunculata; assembly: GCA_964020975.1. Lineage (NCBI taxonomy): Eukaryota > Metazoa > Annelida > Polychaeta > Eunicida > Amphinomidae > Hermodice > Hermodice carunculata. Next base: position 22,134,785 of record OZ026612.1, read on the forward strand.
AAAAATTGTAAATAAAATGTGGTAAAATTTGTGGAACTCTATCTTGAAATACCCAACTATATTTTCCAGAGAAATGCATTTGGAAGTTTGTGAAGGTAAGCACTCCATACTTGGCAACCATAGAAAAAAATCGGGGCAATAACCTTGTCGAAAAAGTCCGAATACATTCAAATATCAATAATTTCACTGAATAAGGTAAGATTTAAATGAGCGAGTGACTTGCGGGCTTTTTCACGTAGTTGAATAACTAATCCAGAAAAAAAGTTATTGCTGTGAAATCAATGCCAAGATTAGTATATTTCTTTGAATTTTCCAATTCTTCATCCCAAAAAAAAAAAAAAAAAAAAATATATATATATATGCATTATTTTTTTCCGGACGTATTAAATATCACAACTTTAGAGTTTTGTACATTAGTTTTCAAGTTCCATTCTTTACAATAGACATACAACTTGCATAAACAGCATTGTAATCCCTTCTTGCTTCCGGATATTAGTTATAAATCGTCCCTGTAAAGTAAATTCGTTTTCCCGTTTTGTAAAGATTTCGGATGATATTCCTCGGTGAAAACAGTTGGTAAATCATTGATGTATAAATTGAATAAAACCGGGCTGAGATCGCTGCCTTGTTTGACACCCTTCAAAAATATCTATTGTCAGATGCCCTGTGCAAAATTTTAACCCTATGGACGATTTATCATACATGTCTCTGATAATTCTATACAGAAATCCATTTATATCTTTATGTAAATATTTATAAAATGGTTTATCATACAACACTGTGTCGAAAGCTTTTTGGAAATATATAAAGCACACATATAAGACAATCTCTTTACCTGTAATTTTGACTTATTTATCAATGACTGTCACTGGTGCGTGAATTTTCCATAAAACCTATCTGATATTTATTGTCGAACTCACGTTGTTTTATTTGTTTATGTATGCGTTTTTCAACACTGTACCAAATCAATTTGATATGCAGCTACTGAGGGAAAATTCTGTATTTAGTACGATCTAATAATGAACAACCTTTATGAATTAGAATTAATATGCTTATTTTTCATGAATTTGGGAAGAATCCAGATATAAAAATCAATTTGATTTTTTTCTTTTTTTTAACCAAAATTGGTAGTATAATTTCTGTACAAGATTTAACATTTCGTTCAGTATGTCATTTTGTCCTGGCTACTTTCCGGTTTTAAAATTTCCAATGCAATTTTTTTTTCATTTCTACCTATTTTGAAATGAAGCCCTAAACCTATTTGCGTTGTATTATTCTATAACTTTTATACGGCATCATTATGGACTGGACTCTGCTTTAGGTTTAAACCTTCAGACATAAGCCTCGTAAAAACCATAGACAATGACTATTTTTCGGACAGGTTTGTTTTGGGGCGAACGACGGTCTCTAGTTCTTTAACTAATTTCCAATATTTTTTGGATTTGCTTCTTGGAATTTTCCTAGAGAATTGAGTATATCATGTTAAAGCTACGGTCACATGTTTTACATATCTGTCGAAAAGCACGACATGAATCATGATACGTTTGCTGTAAAGCGTAAATGTGCGAGTCTTTAGACAACTGTCTTACAGGTGCTTTTATATTTTGAAAAGTAGACCTTCTCTATTTACAAATGTACGTAGAGCTCTCTTTTTCTTTTGTTTTCTAATTGATTTAGATTTCAGCATAAACCTACTTACTTTGTCAAATATTAGAATTAAATCATATATCACATTATCAATGTCCTATCGATAATAGCTTTTGTCCAGTTGCACATCTATCTATATCTTTTTACATGTTCTATCGAGAGCGAACTTGAACATTCTTGGATCTGTATTTTCCCATGAGGGTCTCTTATGAAGGGGTTTTAGTTTATTCTTATGTTTATTAAGATTGTAGGCAAGACTTAAGTTACTCATTTTACAGGTAACATCATACGGCAGTATGCAATGATCTGAAAACCAAAAGTATTGTGCACAATCATAGAGCTAACAGAAGGAAAATCTGTAAGGTCAGAAATGATATAGTCTATACATGTAGGGTGTTTTGCATTTGCACTGTAACAAGTACATTTTCCAGTCGATCCGGTCTCCTTACTTGTGCCCAAGTAAGTTCCGCATATTGCTGGCTATATATAGGTTAATAGGGCCTTACGATGATTGTCTTTTGTTCTAGTATCAGTGTTGTGTATCCTCGTTTGCTGTGTAAAATCTAAATGCTACTCTGTCTCAGGAACAAATTTGTTACTTCACATAGTTACCAGTTTTTTTACTTGGTTGCATTCCTTGTTTTTCTCATACCACACCTTTTTGTTGTTGAAAAGTCTTCACTGTTTGTTCATTACTTGTGACAGTCTAAATTTGTCTTTCCAGCTTTTTCCTTTTTTCTGCTATTTCATGCATTCTATAGCCATATGTTTACATTGAACAAGTGCGTGAATGTGCAGCTATGCACACATCTGGGTTTCTGCAAATTTTGCCATATTGGTTAAGTTTATGAGGTACCTTCCCCAAAAATTTTCGTTTATTTGTACTGACTCACAATTCCTTTTTCGGATTTTTCATACTTTTTCTCATTTTTCACAGTCACATGTGTACTTTGGTAAACTGTTAGTTCTATACAGATAATTTTGATATACCTGTTTAATCTGTTTTATACGAATTGTATGATTATAACAATAAAGAATAGCGTATATTGGTTTATATTCATTCAACCTCTCCTTTCATGTGTCAATTTATGCATCTTTTCAAAAGGTAGTTATATACTCATTATGAGCTTTTCAGAATCATTTCACTTATATTTCACATCAATATAAACTCATACATGATGAAAATAATATTCTGAGAAGCTTTGGTGGCCTCACAAAGAATAATCTAAATAATTTAATCGACAACCCTGATGAATTTGAACATGCTATTTCAATATCATCAGATTCAGCATATGTTAACAGAACAATCTTACTGATCATGAAAGTCTTTTCACATTTTTGTTTTTGTTTTAGGCTTGAACATATAGTCATAGTGTTGAAACTCATAGATTGACAAATTTAGATAATTGCTTGAGTTACAAGAAGAAAACATCGAACTGAATGCAAATTGTTCCTGTTCTTGACGTCCCCGGTAGTTCACATGATGCACTAGTTATCTATTGACATAGAAATTAGCCATATGTGGTTCGTGATGTATAAACTTCGAATACGTTACGGAAAGGTCAAATTATCGTAATGTTTTGAAACAGATTACGCCAAAAAAGCTTGTAGTACTTCAAGCCTTCCCACGACAGAAATGACGACACTGATTTCTTTGTTAAAAAAGCTTGTCGCCTGTACCATCAGCCTTGTCTCAGAAGCGATCGGACTAACTATTTTGGGCAATAGAAGTGAGAAGTATTCAACATTTTAAAGTTAAATGATGAATAACGATTTTTTTGCCAAAAATTACATAACCTACCTGATTTTCTGGAAGAAGTGCAACTTTGATTGACAATGCAGGGATTACTCTATCACGAAGTAACAAGGCCTGGCTGTCAGGCATTATGCCATTTTGACAAGCTTATCTCATCACCTGCCTAATTTTACATGCCTGCACCAAAATTGAATTTATGAACTGTACCTTAATAGGCCTACATCCAAACTAAAAGAATATACCTGTGTCTGTTCAAAATTATATGCATGAACTTGATAAAAGTGACTTCATGCAGGCCCTCAACAACGACTTAAACCACGACGACAGTCATAACTATGATAAGCATGACACCATAATACTTCTTTGTAAAATAAACATCTCCATTATCAAACTGTACAATTTAAATAAATATAAACATAAAAAGTTATTTCATTGGATGACAAATGGAGTCCTATACTGAATGGAACTTCGTGACCACCTATATGAACAATTGAAAGTACCCACCCTGATACTCAGCAATTCCATACGCTCAAGCTTAGAGCTTGCATTATAATACTTGTTAGTTCTATCGAATAATTGAAACCAAATCACTATGATTCCAATTTTAACAGTTTAAAAATCACATAAAAAGACATGGAACATTATAAGGCATATTCTAAATTTAAATAAAAACAGAAAAGATTTTCCGTATTATTCACTACTGAAAATTAAAAAAAAATCGAGTAAAAGTAGAATATGGGAAAGATTTAATTCATTATAACAGGTATTGGCCCTAAGTTGACTGCCGAAATAGACCAAAGAAATTTATCTCATGCATTTTAGCACATATCCAAACTATCAATTGAAAAAAAATTTTCACTTTCAGTGATACTTCACCTGCTGATGTCGAATCAATAATTAACCTAAGTCAAGTTCTGGACTTGGTCTACTTTCAATGAAACCGATCACAATATCAAGCCCTCTATAGCAATTCCTTTCATAGGTTTCCTAATTAACCAGTCTCTTAACACTGACACATTTCCACATAAATCTAAAAGAGCCAAAGGAACACTGATCTACAAAAAAAAATGATGAAAAAGTTCTGAATAGCTATATAGGGGCCCATTTCAATTCTGAATGCGTTAGGCACACTTGGTTAAAAGTTGATGATTCAGTATCCCTGTTTAATTTCTTTGCAATATACTTTATGTCTGTATATATATATATATATATATATATACGTATCTGTTCAAATGTGACTCGCATGTGTCTATACGTACGGTGTAGGCAAAGCAAGGTACCGCCGACAAAGAAAGACGATAAACTGTCACTTTGTCATGAAAAACACATTTCCTGATGAAAGTTGCAAGTGACTATTTCGGGTATGAAGCAACAGCAGTATATCGCGGGCTGGCTCGGACCTGGTATACACCGCGAATGTTTCGAAGGTGCATGTCAAGATGTGGGAACAAGATGAGTAAATTAATGGGAAACACTTAGAACCCTTTTGTTAGAATGCTTTGTCTGGGTCAGCTATCAATCAAAGGTAAACTCACTTTTACTATTGGTACCTGCATGAAGTGATCAAGTAAATGTTTATATTAAGAGATCAAAATATCTACATAAACGGACAACTACATTGGTACGGTATCGGTCAACTCGGCCACCATGCGATATAGTCCCATGCGCCCAACTTCGAATTCGCCTGTTTTCTTAAGGTTCACATGGCTGGATATGTCGACTGGATGCATACTTATAGTCTTGATATATTCAACAAGCAGAACCAAACAAGCTAAAGTTGTCTTCGTGTCTACAGAAGCTTAAAAATAAAAGAACGATATTCCTAAGCAATAGTATATGTTAAAAGCTGCGACAATGGCTTCGCCATAAATCATCAAAATACATATAACAAAATGCTAGACAACATGTCGTTGGCCTAGACATTGTACCTCGTACCTTTGTAAACCTTCTTTTAATTTTCCAGTATAGCATACACCTGCCTTAAGATAATCATCCCAAAGTGCATCAAAGAACTTGCCGATAGCATCATAAATGCCCAAAAGGGCGTTAAGTGCTGCCTGATCTTTCCCATAATCTGTGGCATTAATGACATCAAACATCCGTAGACTGGGCACACTTTTGACACTTGTGGCAAGCAAGAAGAGACCAACCAAAACCAATACGACGTTTGTGCTTTTTGTCATCTTCCTTTTTCGCTACACCTGCATGTAAAGAAAATTCAATGAAAACGTTATGCTACCAGAACAACATATTGTTGCCTCAGGTGGTAAATAATTATTTAACCATAAGACTTAGCTGATAATGCCTGAAATATTAAACAATTGAATAAATACTTCCATTTTCTGGCTATGCACTCAGGGCAGCCTATGAGTGATTCCTGGCCCTGGTGTGGCACAGCCATATTCAGTATTTTTTTTTTACATTCAGTGAATGTGCACTTCCATGCTGGTAAATATTCGAACAGAATGATGCCAAACGATAAAATTAAGCAGCAAAACAGGCAAGTCAAAAATTGCTAAAATCATTGAAACCAAAGTTTCTTACAACCTCTGGATATTTACAGCGAAATTTTGAAGAAGCATTTGATCAAAATTGCATGTTTGAATCCTCTTGACTCCAGTTTGTTGTACATCTATTTAGTTCTAGATGCTAAGTCCTGAAATTTAGAACAAAACGACCAAATCCCACCAATAAAAAAAAATTCAAAAATGTATCATATCTAAAAGTTTCTGAAATATTGCTTTTAGGGATAAGATAATTAACTACTTCTAACTCATCATTTTTGTGATAGACTTTAATGCCAAAGCTGTCATTTGAGACCCAACTATGCAAGTTCAGGAACCACGTCTCTTAAATCATCTGAATCATTACCTTCCAAAGGGATATCTATTGGGTAAATTTTTCTTTTTTTTTTTTTAATTTTCACTAAAACTTTGCATATTTTCACAAGCAATATCATCAACATACCTTGCATTGTTTGATAATTCTGTAGCCAAATGAAAAACTTTTTTCATCAATGTATCCATACACTTAATTTCAAAACAGGTTAAATATAAACAAGCGAGTAAGGGGAAACAGTTGATTCCCATTGGAATTCTTTTTTAATTGTTGAAAAACTGATGGTCCACATTGAACAAAGGTATTATACAAATAAAAATTTAATTCATCCATCAAAGGTTGAACAGTGTAAGATTAAAAGTTTAATTTTTGAGTATTTAGTGTGCTACAAATATGCTTTCTTTGATTACGAATTAATATTTTGTGTGGTTTACCAGTATGGTTAAATGTTTTGCTGATTAACTCTGAAAGAAAACATTTGACTTTATTTATGGATAAATTAGTGTAAAGTGTAGAAAAATAAAGACATTTGATAATTTTCGTTTTTAAATCTTTGATTTTAGATACAAACCCGGAAGAATAGCTAATACTCGAAAGGCAATTGACTTCACATTTTCTACAAGTTGCATTACAGTATTCACGGAAACGATTCCTGACTGCAGTTCAAAACAGTGTTACTTCCTCCTATAGGTGTTTCATCCTACATTTTGAAGCACCAGCTATGAATCTTGATTTAGAAGGGTTGTTATGAAATTTAGGTCTTCAGAACAAAAGTGGTATGGAGTTCTCTTCAGAAACGTTGATATAAATTTTTTTTTGCATCCCATCTTTATGTGTATCTATCAAATTGTCAATAGAATATTTATGGAATATATATATATATATATATATATATATATATATATATATATATATATATATATATATATATATATATATATATATATATATATATATATATATATATACATATATACATATATATATATATATATATATATATATATATATATGTGTCATCCATTTTTATGTCTGATATATCGTTTATATCAAGTTCATTTTTCAAAACATCATGATAATATTTTGTGCAGGTGATCCCAAATTGTTACCTGCCTTATCACTGTTAATTAGTACAAATCTTTCTTGTAGTTTTTTTAACTGCGTTTGAAACTTTTAGCTATATAAAATGTACCATACTGAAATTAATAATGTGGGATTTGTAACAATAAATTTTATTTCTGAAGACTCCTTTCAAGTTTGATAACCATCCATCAATTTTCTGAAATTCTATTCTTTCTTTCTATGCCCATTTCATACAATAGGAATCAAAAGCATTACATATATCCTGAAAAACGCTATCAATGTTCAACTTGGGACATATCCGAAATTTTGTGTTTTTGCATCAATTCTTTTAAAACTAAATTTTGTATTATATCCAAATTACCTGTAAATACATGTTTGTGGAATGCAGCAACAAAATTGGAATATTTATTGTTAGACATACGGTAACAATTTTGATTTGCGGCAATATCCTCAAAAGGAAAAATAAAGCCACAAATTTCCTGTAACTCATGATACCTTGTCTTATGTTAATGCCCTAGTTAAAGAAAATTAAGGGGGGACCTTTCATTTTACATTCCTTGGGAATCATGTTACGAACAAATTTCAATTTAAAAAGGGACTGAATATTCAGTGAATCAATACTTTTGTATTTGAAAGGAATGCTAAAAACATTAGATCCACTTTTTCTTATTATAATCCGGTTTCCGAATAATTATTGTGTATAAGCATAAACCATTTCACAAAAAGTAAGACGCAAATATTTATTGGTTCTGTTTATATCTTGACAAGATAGTGCCGTTAGAGCTATATGTTGTTGACCAGTGCCTGCCTGTAATAAATTTTGAACAAGATCTTTTGTATCAACATACCTAAATTTCCTGTTTTTTCCGGGATTTTCTTAGTTCATGAATGACTTTCTTCTTCTTTGAATACCGGTCTGGTTAATACGGAAAGGCGTGTGACTGCTATCAGGAGTCTCAAAGTCCAAATTTCTAACATCACTAGGTCCTAAAATTCTGTCATTATGTCCAAAGGGAAAAACAGAATTGAATGTTTTGATCCAAAAATCTTCCTCTTGTAAAAATTTCCCTGTGTCAACATAACTGTATTGGTCTAATAAATTTGGCTCTATGTTATCAATAATTTGTACCCTGTAATCCAAATGTGGATGTTCTTCAGAATTGAAATGGTCACACAAAAAGGTGTTTAATTTGCGATTTTAATTGTAGTTCTATTCAATAAAGTCCCTTATAACTGATTGACTACTACAAGAGGCCCTAATATAGGCTGGTGAGCCTGTCGGCCAATTGTTTTTTTTTTTTTAATAAAATACGTTTAAACCAAACTGATTTAGTAGTTAGACCTACATATTGAGATTTACATTTGATTCAGGATATCAAATAAATAATATTAGCACACTCACAAGATAACACCACATTTTCCGAGCAGATGTTTTCTCAATATAAATTCTTTGTTGGTAACGTCACTGTGGAATTTTATTTTTCTTGATGAAAAACTGATTTTCAGAATAGACAACATGTATTCCAAAATCAGCGATCGAGGCTAACGCTGAACCGTTTTCATTTCTGTTTTCTATGTTTATGGTTTGTTTTTAGAAATAATTTTTGGAAGCCCATTTTGTCATTTATCTATATTCATGTCCCTTAACCTTATTCTGATTCATAAATAACAAAATTGCCAACAATAACAAGACCAAAACAGGTCCAAAATAGGAACAAGACTGAAGATATAACCTGGCAGCTCAGAGTGCTTCGAAAATCGGGGACCACCAAGCGTGAATGGCTCAAAGCTGACGTAATTATACTGGAGTCTATGTCTGGAACCACTTCATGGTTAACGTTATCCTATTCCGCAGTCCAAACTCTATACACTCCGTAAGCTAACCTGTCCCTGTTTAACCAATATAAATATGGAAGTGCTGTTGTACATAGTGCTCACGTTCTTCTGTAAGATTTTGACCTAGGCTGCATGAACACAAATATGTTACAAGGTCTTCAGCAGGTAGCTGCTCCGAACATGTTTCGGAGCCTGCACCCGTACACATATCTCCGAGTAGCGGCTCCTTGTGCAGATTAGGTATTCAGCAAAAACAATCCACATAACTAGAAAAGAAGATTTGCTTCAAACGAAATCTGACTGTGTGCCTACAAAAGTTGTAAATATTAATTGCTACAACTTTGGTCCTGTGGTACTTCACATTCCATTAAGTTGATGGCTGGATGAAAATTTCAAAGTTCAAATGAACTTGACATTTGAAAGTCACATGTAAATTACAAGAATATACATCGTAACAATACTTACAACTTAAGGACATGTACGACACCAAAAACCTTTGCATGGCCGATTTTGAGATTTTAACGCTATTTACAAGATAAATGTCCTTTCTATTAGTTGTCAAAATTTCAAGCTTTTAACTATAGTAGAAATATTAGAAAAACGCCAAAAACAACAGAGGCATGTGGACATCCGAACGCCCATGTGTCATTCTTTTGGTTTTCAGCCACGAAATGGAACAATGCCACCGTCAATCATACTTAAAAGCCTGTCACGTGGCTGCAGGTAGCAACGGCCCATGGCAAAAGGAGAGTGGTATCACGGCGGCAATGCGAAATGAGGCGGCATGCCGAAAGTATGTTTGTGGGCAGGGAAAAGATGCAAATATGCTAACATATCATAGCCTTAGTGGATTACTTTATAGTTATCTTGCTTGTTTTGCGTTCTAATGAAGGGAGACTTTAAAATTTTCAAGAGGAGCGGGAATTGTCAGACGATGTCCCTTCAAAGGCCGTGCCGCGATGGATTACTCCAGTGGTCCTACACACCAAAGACAGGCGGGGAAAAACTGGCACTTTAATTAACAATACCCACGGGCATAATAATATTTAATCGAAACCCAAGGATGAGGAAATAAAAGTGCAAATAAACATATCGAAATAAGCATAAACGTGAACAGCAGAGAAAACACAAAAAAACTGCAATTCAAAACTCAGGTTGGAAAGAAAATTAAAACTCATTGAGAAAATAACTACAAAATAATGACAAGCTAGTTAAGTAAAGTGTACAGACAATTCGAACAAGCTAACTACATGAGGTATACAGATAGTAGTAAATACAATACAACACTATCCCTCAAAACGGGATGAAGAGGTAGGGGCGGAAGACCAAACCCGCCATCTGTCCACTGACCACGACCGGGCGTAGGCCGCCCCACCAACGCAAGGCAACACAACTTTCGGCGCTAGGCTTGAGGTCACGGGGCCCGAAGGGCCGCTTCCATGACGTCACACTTTGAAACCAGACTGTCGCTGTCGCCGTTTGACAGATCGCTGAATAATGTTTCCCGCACTTCAAAGGCTCTTTTATTCACGTGATTGGCCAAGAATTGATTGACAACCTCACCAAATGTTAAGGGACCATGTTTACTACGTTTTTTACGAATATCAGCTCAACTCGAGCAAATGATATTGTTTCAGAGGCAAATGATCAACATAAAAGGCCTTTGAAGCTTGTTTTTTCAGAAACGATTATAGGACGATAGCCCCAACTAAGAATGGTTATTCCAAGAAAACGGGTGGGCGAATTTTAATCCGGTTAACGGTTTTTGATTCTGTAAAGTTCGAACTGCAAAAGCGATTCAGCGATTTTCAAAATTTTGCTTCGTTCTTTTTATATGAAATAAAGAAAATGAACATGCTGAAAATCGAAGGGGAAATTGAAACGTTAAACTTTGAGGATGGATAACAGAAAAACTAAACCAAACATAAAAAATCACAGCATCGTTTTTTTGTTGCCCATATGTAAGAATTAAGATGCAAGCGTAATAATTATTTTATTACAAATAATTAGTGACCGATATCGACATTTATGGAGTGGATGCTTTGCGGTCAACTTTCAATTGTTCATTCAACAATTAACATCACAGACACCTAAATACGGAACATATAAATTCTTTGGAGTATGACGATTATACACATATATGATATGTTATCCTAACGCAAATACATTTAGAGCTAGAGATTTATTGTTGGTGTCTTACCTGTCCTTAAGCCCAACACGAACCAAATCAGATAAAGGTGTAGAAGTTACGGCAAAATGAAACTTTCAAAGGTCCAAATGACATTTGTATTTGACCTTTAAGGGTTAAAGTTATCACAAAAACATGCAGTGTTGTAATACCTACAAGTTGAGATGAGTAAAAATGGATGAAAATTGACAGTTATGACTGGAAGAAATTTTCAAAATCCAAATGACCTTGAAATTTCACCTTTGGATGTCACATATAAAGAACGAAAATGTGCAGTGTTACAATAACTATAATTAAGCCCAACAGGATCAAAATTGACTGAGTTATGCTAGATGGAAATTTCAAAGGTTCAAATGACAATTTCAAAGGTCTAAATAACCTAGATGTTTGACCTGTAGAGATCACATGTACATGACAAAAATGTGCAGTGTTCTAAAAGAAACATTTTGAGCCTAACATGATCAAACTTGGATAAAAATTAATCAAGTTATGACTACATGAAAATTTAAAAGGTACAAATGACCTTAAGTTTTGATCATTGATCTTAAGAGGTCACATATAACTTAGAAAAAATGTGCAGTGTTACAAAAGCTACAATTTGAGCCCAACATAATCAAAATTGGATAATAATTGACCAAGTTATGGTCAGTTGAAACGTCCAAAAGTCCAAATGACTGTCACATTTGACCTTTAGAGGTACAGGTCACAAGTAACTTACAATTATGTGCAGTGTAAAAAATACCTGCATTTAAAGCTCAGTATGAACCAAATCAGATGAAAATTGACCAATTTATGACAGGAAGAAACCCTCAAAGGTCCAAATGACCTTGACATTTGACCTTTAGAGATCTCATATAATTACAAAAATGTACAGTGTTACAAAAGCTACAATTTTAGGTCAACATAATAAAAATTGGATACAAATTGACCAAGGTATGATCACATGAAAATTTCAAAACTCTATAAAACCTTGATCTTTGACCTTTAGAAGTCATATATAAAATAGAAAAATGTGCGGTGTCACAAAAGATACAATTTGAGCCCAGCATGATCAAAATTGGGTAAAAATTATCCAAGTGATGGCTGCATGAGAATTTTAAAGGTCCAAATGACTTTGATGTTTAAACTTTAGAGGTCACATGTAAATCATTAAAATGTGTAGTGTTACAATTACTACAATTGGAGTCCAACATGATCAAAATTCGAAAAAAATTGACAGAGTTATGGCTAGATGAGAATTTCAAAAGTCCAAATGACTTTGACATTTGACCTTTAGAGGTCACATATAAATTACACAAATGTGCAATGTTACAATTACTACAAGTTGAGTCCAACATGATCAAAATTTGATAAAATTGACCGAGTTATGATGGCAAGATGAGAATTTTAAAGGTCCAAATGAGCTTGATGTTTTAACTTTAGAAGAGTCATGTAAATACAAAATTGTGCAGTGTTACAATAGCTACAATTTGAGCCCAACGTGATCAAAATTGGATTAAAATTGACATTTATGGCAACATGAAAATTTAAAAGGTCCAAATTACCTTGAGTGTTGACCTTTAGAGGTTTCATGTAAATTTAAAAAATATGCAGTGTTGCAATACCTATAATTTGGGTCAAACATGGTTAAAATTCGATGAAAATTGACAGAGTTATTGCTGTATAACAATTTCAAAGGTCCAAATGACCTTGATATTTGACATTTAGAGGTCACATGCAATTTTCAAAAATATACAGTGTTACAAACATATTAATTGAGGTTGTATTACTTTTCTGTACCTTTAATAGGTTTTGAGATATCCAAGATTTAAAGTTTCAAATAACCCTAATTTGCATAATTTTCAAAACCATTGAACCTCTTTATTAAAATTGCAAGGCTTCATGTACGGAAGTATAATCACACATACGCACACACATGCACAAGTCGTCTGTCTGGGATTCAACATACCATACGCTTGTATCAAATTTCGGATAGAATTACCGTCATTTCATGGGTTTAACGATACCACGTATTTATCGTTCAGAATTAGACTTGCACAAGTCCCTGATGCATATCCCTCTTTTCCCATCCCGCAGTCCCACCCAGAAGAGCGATACATTTTCCCCTCCACAAAGTTAACTGTATAATATTATGCCAACTACACAGTATAGTATTATAAAGTATAGGCCCTACTGTCATTTTTTAACTGGTCGACACCGCCGCCGTGCCGGTTTCTGCAGTAGCATCTGTTGAGTCCAAGTCAGTTCTAATTCCATTATCATTGTGATAAGGCTAAGTGGTAATTTAAGTGGTCTTTGATGAATGCGTGGTTATTTTAGTCACTGACCACTCAAACGAAACAAAGCTGACGGTCTCCCTGTGGCTGCTGGACGCCCTCCACCTGGCGAGGCGCACCGAAATTAATCCTTCATTACACAGTTACTCAATTAACAGCTTCAGAAGAGGGGTGCGTTATGACTGCTTACTTGTCTGTGTGATAAAAAACACAGTGTAGATTGCCTGGCGCTAATCTGTTATCTGGTTAGAGACATGATCCAAACCAATTAGCTGGATTTAGGGGCCTACCTGCATTATTACAGTATAAGGCTACAACGTGTGTGACAGGTTTCACTTAAAGTTTTATTTTGTAATGAATTTGATTGAAATAAAATACAGAAGACAGTCCAGTGAGACGAGCAAGTCTAGTTCACAATGACCTATTGCCCTTTAGATAAAGGAGCCGGGCAATAGTTTTTGAGGCTGAAAAAACATTTCCCCACATCCTGGTCCCCTGTGGCTGTATGTACATGATGCAATATTTGGACTGGGAACCAGACTACCTGGGTATCAAACAAAGCAATAGTGGTGGCAGTACAGTGTGGTAAATCTGCAATTAATATGAGTATCTGTGGTGCAATTCCAATTTAATTTTGCATTTAGTTGTTTAATTTTTCCGGAATTAAATGAAACAAATAGTAACTGTTAATCATCTGAGCAATAGTCCACATTCCAATTCACTCGACTTGGTCAAGTGTCCCAGCTGAAGTACTGCTCTCTTGGCCGATACCCTCGTCCGATGGCCTCGCGCAAAAGTACAGCTGGGACACTAGACAAACTCTTGGGTATTTGGATTTGGACCATTGCCCAGTAAAACGGTCAGTATTTGTAATATGTTGTAGGCATTGCCTGAGATGCTAGCGTCAGCATAGCAAAGTGATAAGGACGTCAGTGGATCAAGCAGTAGCATGTGGGCATTAGGACCCTCTAGCGGCCATTTACTAAACCAGTCTAGAGGGGCGAGGACATGGTACCTTGAACAGCTGAATGAAATTATCTGCGGTACAGCCTTTCTTTGTGTTAGACACTCTTCCACAAATCTACTTATTGTTCCCAAGATCTCTATATCTCCCAATGACTGTTGCTGTATCCTGTGGTAGAGATGTATTGCGTATGGAGAACATTGTTGGATTGTAGTGCGACAACACCAAATCCGAGCAGGCTTTGGAAACATGGCGTTTGGGGGCCCCTTGGGGATAAGTGTGACTGGAAGTTGCGATCTGGAAGGCCCAAATAAGCAACTTAGTGACTGCACAGTGTGCAGATATTAGTAAGGTTAGAACGAAACATGTGCAACAAATAAAACAAACTTTGGGATATTTATTTAGGTTACCCTAACACCTGTCAAGTTTTCCTTTTCTGCAGAAACCCATTTCCAGCCCGATAAGCGTGTTTGCCAGGTCCACGTCCCATCGAGGTGTTAACGATGCAAGTTGGTGAATCGTTATAATTTATTACACTCTATGAACAACGTATTCTGACAGTCATGAATTATTGACATAATTTCCATAAAGGCCGGTAAGTTTGAGACTTTTGTGTAAATAAAACTGCGAAAATTACCCGGGATGCTTAAAAAAGGCAATGCATGTGCCCATGTGTGCATGCGCAGTAGGGGCTGACGAAGAAAATCAACTTCGTTGGCTAGATACTGAGTAGTCTTTTGATTGGATAATTTACCGTTCCGTTATATCCTGTATTCACATGTATTTATCTAAGAGCTCGCTGACGCTCGCTATAATGTGTCTGCCCTGAATCGAATATCGTGGAAACTGCAAAACAACTCGCACATAAATGTTATCTGAGCCATAAATGCGCTATTGGAACCCATACCTGCACTGATCAGTTCATGAGCTGTCTTTTTAACTCTTCATTCTCACAATTTCTGCAATAAGCGAAAACGTCTTTGCATCTGGCGACCGTTTTGCCCAAGGCTGTTCATATACTCGATGTCTTAGCATGGACACAAAAGTGAACGCAGAACCTGGTACATGAAGACAGGGGAAAAATAAAAAAATAATTTCCCATAATTTGAGGATCCCATAATTTAAAATATGTATTAGATTCCTCGCCCATGTTCGCAAATTATAAATACTTTTAGTTCACAAATAACCATAACTATGAATAGTTTTGAACCATCCTGCTAAGGCGTTCTGAAGAAAAATTAAAAACTTTTCAAGGCACAATACACTCATAAAACATTATTTAAAAAACTGTAGCAGCAATCCTTGAACAAATTAAAGTCTAGGGGATTTTCCCCAAAAAATGAACCAAAAATTTATAAAAATCCAAGGGTCACTGGAGCACGGCCATTCAAACAAACTTGGTACAGAGCCACCCAAGATACATTTCCACCAAGTTCGAACTGAATCTGGCAGACGCATTTTGAAAAAAAAAGTCGAAAATATTAACAGCGGACCACGGGCGACGACACATGGAGAATCATACTATAACATCAGTTGACTGACAAGTCAGCTGAGGTAACAACTTAAAAACAGAAGGAAAAGCCGTCTCCAGTGGGAAACATCATGCTGTCTGACTGTTGGATTAATGTTTAGGGCATGTTATGTGAATAGATCGCTAGTTATACGTACGTCAAATTCGTCGCACCTCAGTTCTGATGACTGAATTAAACCTCTCCTGTCAACGAACTGGAAACATTCTGTGTAAAGTGCGCTGACACAAACTAGAAGATATGGAATGCGTTTGCCTGTATTTTTTGTGTGTTTCCTTCAATGTAGAACATGTCTGTTCGAGTTCTTTCAAGGAAGTATCTTGCGGCTTAAATGCACGTTTACAGTAAAAATATTAACAGTGCATTACTTGTCGTTCGATGGATAACAAACACATGATAATTGTACACATCGAACCACGAGAACCATACACCATTCTGTATCGTGGGTTTAAAGATGTGCCCAAACGCCAAAGATTTTCTTCACCACTAATTATTGAGTATGTGTGGCGTGAAATTTAATAGTCGAATCATCAACTGCTTTTGAAGCATGTATGTACACCGAAGTTGTTTCGTGCACGCATGGAAACCGACTTGAGAATTTTGAGCGTTTAACCCCCTCGAGCGTCACAGAGATTGAAAAACAGCATTAAAAACTAGAAAAAAATGATTTGCTTGGCAGCAAATCAGTCTGTGTGCTTAGAAAAGTTTTAAAGATTGCCTATTGAGTATTTATTTAACTCCTGCCACATAATTTTTCCATGTAGATATGTCAAAAACATATAAATAGAAGCTGAAAAGGCACCTCTTGAAATCTATTATAGTTTTGAAGCTATTCAAGATTTAATTTTTTGTGTATTTGGCTAATTTACATAAATCAAACTGCTACAACTTTGATTCATGGTTCATTGGATGCAACTATCCTAAAAAGCTATCAAATGAAGTTTGAATGACACCTCAGTTTATAATAGTCAAGTTTATTCAAGTTTTAAATATTATATATTCTCCTTATTCGCATAAATTAAAATGCTACAACTATGCTTCATGCTTCATTGGATTCGGCTATGTCACAAACCTACAAATTGAAGTTGGAATGACACCTCTATCTGTAATTGTTTGAAAGGTATTCAAGAATTCAATCTTGAATATTCAGCTAATTTGCACAAATCAAAATGCTACAACTTTGGTTCTTAATTCATTGGATGGAGCTGTCACAAACCTACACATTGAAAATGGATTGACACCTTTATTTATGATAGCTTTGAAGATGATTCAAATGTGTCACGTGCTGCTAATAGGCATAATTTTAAATAGTACAGTTTTTGTTGACTGTCCATTAGATTGACAGGAGTCACAAACCTGTATTTGCTACTTTAAATTTTGTGTCCATGTGTAATAGGTTGGAAGAGACGGAGCTTTCAAAACTTTAATTGTCCTTTATTTGCATAATTTTTAACTTGACATTTCAAAATGATGCTAAACCCATTTATAATATGAAGTAAAAATTACAAGTTACATCAACACCAGATTCCCATGTTTTTTAAATCTGGGTCATAAAATGATTGCAACATAAGAAACATGTACAGATTAATATACGTGTATTTATGAGTGCATGTATTAGAGTTCCACTATTTACAGGAACATAGAACATTTACATGGCAATCTCTACTGATATCAACTATTGGGCTCACCTAATCCACTGTCATACATAGCATTTAGTTCAACTTCACATACCTCTTACAGAGATCTATGTGTTTAACCCCCCCCCCCCGTCAAAATGCCACAAAGTCGGGTCCCGAAACCAATGTTTAATACGCGACTACTTTCGATATAAATAAACACATTATAGATCTATGTGTATTTCTGCCCTTTTCACTGTAATGTTCTTTCTTTTTTTTTTCTTTTCTCAGGAATAGGCAACTTGTCGAATGATGGAATCATTGAACTGTACATTAATAAAAGCAAGTTAAAATAAGTTTCTGTGTACATGTATCATTTCAGTGTAAGGGTTTTTGCCGCGGGGACCCGGGTGCTTGCCGGGTCCCGGGTACTCGTTACGGGTCCCGAGTATTAAACATAATTAATTTGCGGGTCCCGGGACCCGACCTTTTCCCGCAAAGTCAATGCACTTGTTTGACTATTGAGTGTCACCAGACAAAATGTCTAAGCAAACTTAAGTTGTAAGTTTGAACAGGCAACATCCAACTTCACATAGCTCTTGACAAAAATCTACACCATTGCATATGAACGTTTGAGAATCCAGGTTCAACAGCCTACTAAAGGTGTGGACAAACTGAGCTTGCAAGTTTGGCTGAAAATGGGTGATTTAAGATGAATCTTTGTTGAGAGGGCAGTGTTCACAAAGGTTATGAAACAATGTTATAGATATTTAACTGATGAGCAAATGTCACTGCTGGGTCCAGAAATACAACAGCTGAGACTGCCTGCATGCCCCAATGTACCCACTGCCCTGACCATAATCCTTCCATGTTACAGTTGGCCATTACAGACAGTTTGGATCTGTGTTTGAGCGATTTCTGGTAGTTGATCTGAATCTCCCTTTACCAAGATATGCTAAACTTTGGTATATATTTCATTGGATGCTGCTATGCCACTAACCTATTGGTGACATGGCACGTCCCAGTCAGTACCAACTGACTTGAAAATGCTTCAGGAGCCTCCTTGTTTACACAAGGTGAGCCACAACACTGGGCGCTAGTTCCCCTGTACAGATATGTATCAGGCCAGACTCTCACGGTTCAGTTATCTCTGGTTGCATAACAGTCTGACTCTGGAAGCAATGAACAGCTTCTGGGCACAGTGGGGGAGCCATGAGTGTGTCTGATGCATGTTTATTCAAAGGAAATTCAGTGAATTTAACATAAATAGGATAGATTCATTTCTAAATGCAGCCCTACTGTAACACATATTGAAGAAAAAAGGGAGCCACTTGCAACAGGGCAGACCCATGTATTTAGCATGGTCAAAAGTACTATCTCAACAAAATGAACAACACAAACACAGAATAATCTCAAGAAAATGTATTAACATATATTTGAAACATAAAGGATGTCTATATTGATCAGAAATGGACTCTCTTTGCTTGAAAGGTGCTATTTATGGATGTTTATGTAGTATATAGTACAAAGCTGCCCTGAACATTGTGGAAGCATCAGTCTGTTACCCCGGCAACAGAGGAAGTGAGCAGGATCGCAGTTAAATATGAATGTCTCCTATTAGCTTTTTCAACTTTGTTTGCATGGTACAGGATTTTGCTTTAGCAATGGACCCACATATTAAGCTTTGAATGACAACTCTATCAAAAAACTTTTGAAGATATGTAAGATTTGAAATTTCCACAGGTATGCCCCTAACTTGCATAATATTCAACATGTCACTGTTCCAAACAATATGTGCAACTTCACTACTAGCTAGGTCCATGACCATGCCAACTTTGGTACTTTTCCGAACAATACTGTCCAAGAAAAGTTGACCACAAAACTGGCACACGGAAATAAATAAATAAATAAATAAATAAATAAATAAATAAATAAATAAATAAATAAATGAATAAATAAATAAATAAACAAGCAAACAAACAGACAAACAAACAAACAAGCAAACAAACAAACAAACAAATAAATAAATAAATAAACAAATAAATAAATGAATAAATTTGATTTTGCTTGTCAACAAATCAGTCTGTGTGCTTTGAAAACTTTTACAGATTGCCTATTGAGTATTTGGGAAACTTGACAAAATTGTGAACTTCTACCCCTGATTTCCCTCATTCTCATAAATTAGAAATAAGATAGATTAGCAACAGGGCCAGTCTCCCTGGGGATTGAAGTGTAAGCTTGTTGCACCACTCCCTCTATTCTAATAGGTATGGAGGCCAGACTCTCACATTTCAATTATCTCTGGTCTCATAACAGCCTGTCTTTGAAAACATTTACCAGCTTGAGGGCACAGTGGGGTGCCGAGACTATGTCAGATGCACTGTGTATTCTGTGTGATTTAGTGAATTTAAATAAATTAAAGTTCTGAACTTTGTATGCAAGCTATAGCATTTTGATTTAGCAACAGACCCACATATCAAGCTTTGAGTGGCAACTCTATCTAGAAACGTTAAGAAGATACGTAAGATTTAAAATTTCCACAAATGTGCCTCTAATTTGCATAATTTTTAACATCATGACTGTTCCAAACAATATCCACAATTTCACTACTAGGTCTATGACCATCTCATGTTTGGTATTTATCGGAACAATAGTTATTGAAAAAAGCTGACCAAAACCCTGGCGCACGGCAATAAATAAATAAACTAGAAAATTTGATTGTCAGCAAAACAGTCCGTGTGCTTAGATAACTTTTATAGATTTCCTATTCAGTATTTGTTTAATTCCTACAACAATATTTTTATGCGGCTATGTCAAAAACATATAGACTGAAGTTGGAAAGGAACCTCTTGAAATCTATTATAGTTTTGAAGCAATTCAAAGATTTAGATTTTGTGCATTTGCCTTAT
The DNA here is from genome assembly GCA_964020975.1 of Hermodice carunculata. NCBI lineage: Eukaryota > Metazoa > Annelida > Polychaeta > Eunicida > Amphinomidae > Hermodice > Hermodice carunculata. The sequence goes on from OZ026612.1 coordinate 22,155,427, forward strand.
TCGCATAAATCAAACTGCTGCAACTTTGATTCATGGTTCATTTGATGCAACTATCCTACAAATCTATCAACTGAAGTTTGAATGACACCTCAGTCTATTATAGTTTTCAAGTTATTGAACACATTTTGTGTATTCGCCTAATTTGCATAAATTAGAACACTGCAACTTTGGTTCGTGTTTCATAGGATGTGGCTACGTCAAAAACCTACAAATTGAAGTTGGATTGGCACCTCTATTTATAATACTTTTGAAGATATTCAAATTTTAAATGTTTGAAGTGTGCTAATTAGCATGATTTCAAATGCTACGGTTTTTATTCCCTGCCCATTCGATTGACAGGTGTTACAAACCCGTATGTACTACTTTCAATTCAATTTTGTGTCTATCTATAATAGGTTGTAAGATACGGAGCTTTTAAAATTTTAATTGCCCCTAATTTACAGAATTTTAACATGACATTTAAATATGATGCTAAACCAATTTATTCTTTGAAGTAAAAAAATTACTACATCAAGAACAGATTCCCATGCTTTGTAAATCTGGGGCACACAATGGTTGCAACAAGTGAAACGTGTATACACTGATATACATGTACATGTATTTATAGGTACATGTGTTTGAGTTTCACTATTTACAGGAATATAAAAACATTTACATGACAATCTCTACTACTATCAACTATGAGGCTCACCATATGTACTGTACATAGCATTCCACTCCACAAAGCTCTTACAGAAATGTATGTGTGTAACCATTGACTGTCCCCAGCCTGAACGTATCAGCAAGTTTGCACAGGCAACTTGACATAGCTCCTATAGAACAAAAATCTATACCACAGTACATGTACATGTAAATTTTCAGCAAAATTTGGGCCTTTTCTTTCATCATTGGACCTGAGACTGGTATTTTTTTTCTGTGCATCACAATGAACCACTAAAACATTGCCTCATTCAGTTGTTCATGGGTGTTGACCTTCACTCTTTTCCACTTAGGGTTCATGTTTTCCTCAAGAGTTGACATGATGTCTGCTTTTCTTTTGACAATGTTGCCCACAGCTCCTTTTGACATGCCATACATACTCTGCCACAATTTGTCTCGGTGATTAACCCTCAACTTCTTTAAGTATTTCTGCTCGCTTACTTACTGTCAGAAATTTTCTAAATTTCATTATGACATGTACACCGGGGAACTTTTAGCTGTTAGCTTACCTGGCAGGAGTACAAACTGAACTGATCTGGTGTTGTTAGTAGACTACATATTGAGAACACTTCTCATCTCATGGGTTAAAATGATGAACATCATCAAGGCATTTCATTGAAATCACCTAGGTGGCACCCAACCACACACTTATTGTTTCAGATAAGTCAGCTGTTAAGTTTGTCCCCTTGGATCATGTTGATAATCTATTCCTGGTGGTAGTCCACAAACAAACATACTGGCTGGCTAACACTGCACTGTTAGAGATGGTAAGGAAATTACACTGTGTGTAGGCTGAAGAACCTGGCTAAGCAAAAATAACAGTTTGAGAAGAAAACATTCCAAGTACATGTATTGATTACATTTTTTTCTACAGTGTCCAGTTAGGCAGATTTTGGTATAATTTTAGGTGTCCACTGCCCATTTTAAGGAGGTGCCTTCTAATGAGGGTTTTAGTATATGTAACTACCAACACAGTCTCCCTTGGGACAGTAGGGCCAGCTCACAGCACTGGGCCCCGGAACCACTGTCTCAGAGACCAGCTTGTGTGTGGGGGGTGGGGTGGGTAGGTGGGTGGGGTGGGTGGGGTGGGTGGGGGGGGTGGATTTGTGTATTCCAAGGAAATTCAGTGAATTTAACATAAATTAAACTTCTCAACTTTGTTTGCATGCTGTAGGATTTTGTTTTAGCAACAGCCCACGTATGAAGCTTTGAATGACAACTCTGTCAAGAACATTTTTGAATATATGTAAGATTTAAAGTTTCCACTCATATGCCTCTAATTTGCATAATTTTTAATATAATGACTGTTCCAAATAATATGCACAATTTCACTACCAGGTCTCTAACCATGTTAAGTTTCGTACTTATCGGAGCAATAGTTTCTGAGAAAAGCTGATCATAATACTAGCACACGTAAATAAATAAATAAATAAATAAATAAATAAATAAATAAATAAATATATAAATAAATACATAATTTGAGGAAAACAAGAAGTCTGTGTTCACATACAGACTTAATAAAGAATAAAGTATTCGAGGAAAAACAGAAAGTCTTTGTACACAGACAGACGTAATAAAGTATTTGAGAAGAAACAAGACGTCTGTGTTCACACACAGACTTAAAGGGGAACAGCAGTGAAAGTTTTTACTTTTTTTTAGTCATTAATGGTCATTTTAGGTGTTCATGTGACAAATTTTCAACATTTTTTCTCAAACAGGTATTTAGTTAGAGCTATTTTATGTTTCCAGTAGGTGTTCTGATGTGTGATGTCACCTGGGCTAGCCTCCATATATAATACACAAACCTTGAGGGGCACCAAGCTGAGATACACAACATTAGCGGGCATATCATAATGACTTGTGTACTGTGTTAATCACCCCGTTTGATCTTATCAGTGTGGTATATTAGTTGACACCTGCTTCAGTAGTTGATTACACAACCTCAGGAGCTGTTAGCTTGTGTATATTGATTTCTGCATTTTTCTTTCCTTATTAATCCTCATTAAATGAGTAAATATCTCAGTTTAGTAAATTTGATTATATCTATACACACTGCTTCATCCATAGTAAAAGTGGAATATGTGTACTTGGGTAGAGTTTTTGTCAAAGTTTTACTCGGCTGTCATTGCATTAGCTGTAGCAGTTAGCCCAGATGACATCACAACCCCTCATTTACATATCTAAGAAAACTTGATATCTGCTTATCCAGTTGGGAATAAAGTTTGCATTTTCTGATAATGGTTCACATTTATTGTATGAAACAACTCAAAAATTGTAAATTATCACCGCAGTACCCCTTTAATTATTGGACCAATTCTTATTCTACTCTGCCTTATTCTGCCACGCTGAAAACTTTATGCAGAAGCATCTACTCCGTAGAGATTTTGAATGCTGAATTGCACAGGGTGCGAGTTGTGTCGTTTATTTTCCCATTCAAATCGCGACATTCCTCTTTTGCCTGAGGAGCTGCCGCCATAAGAGGCAAGTTTGCAGACGTTGTCTGGTTTTCCATATACCAAAGAAAAGAAGACAAAGTGCATTTGAAAATTAAATTGTTTTGATGGATTTTGATTCCAACAATCTTTCTGGAAAAGAAAACGATTGATTAAAGAGAAGTGTCCATGATGTAGCCATCCTATTCAATTGCTGAACTGAATGATGGTTGTGTTAAGACATTCAACACGCCAAAGTACGCAAAGGAGAGTACAGGGTCTTCACCCTTCCTTTCCCGCTTAAGTCACCTATAAGTGCCCTGGTGTTAATTGTCATCTGCGTTCATGTAAATGTTTTCACTTAAATTTAGTATAAGTAGAATACGTTTGTGCTTAGAATTGTAGATAACACCTTTTAGGATGACATAACCAAGGTCGATATTCCCAGCCCGCGTCAAGAAAAGCTATTTAATCATTTTTTATTCTGAGGAGAAAAATGTCAAAGTAATGTCTAGTGGGATAAAGTGCCTTCATTTCTAAACCAAATATCAGAGATATATGCATTCGCAAGATAATATTACTATATGCTCAATTAACTGCAAAGCTCTGCAATGTCTGCCTGTATTAAAGATACAACTCAAAATTGCTGCATAAAGACAAGCATTTTAGGGTAAAATTTAGTTTTGTGAAATTTAAGATTTATCTCGAAAAACTTGCGAAACAAAATGACAAATCTCTTGCTATTATGATCTTGATACAAACGATTTCGTGCAGCATGGACCACGTCATGCCCCGCGGTTGTCAACAAATACGAAAGAGGATGCAGTGTACCTGCACTGGACTCCATGTACATCATTACTTGTTCATAGATCTAGCTCACGGGGCAGATATACCACATAGCCATTGGGGGTTGGGAGGGGGAGGTAACTTTATTTATATCATCTGATCATGCATTGCTATGGGCCAATGTCACAAATGTGTTGACACTTACCTGAACATTGGCAGTAAATATCGTTTTAATTTGAATACGAATGCAAAAGTCATTGAGAAAAGTCGATGTCATGGGTAGATTGTCTCATTTCGTCATATATCAGGATAGCAGTGATCCATATGAACGTAACATTTATATTTTATTAGCTAAAGTATATGGAAAGATTTGGTAGACCTAATACTGACGGACCAATTTGTATATTGGCCTATGTGCATACAGAAAAAAAGGTGCACTGCGGGTACCCGGCTTTGCCTTATAGGCCTATATATATGCGAATTTCTTTTTCAGCATAAGTGCCGGGGAGCACATACATAGAGCTTATCTAAAATTATGTTGGATGTTTTACAGGGTATTACATTCAAGGGGTCCGATTTACACTTTGTGAAAGGAACACAACAAAACACTTGCCATAAAAAGCTTAAAATCCACGGTCATGAAAAGACAATAGTATAACTTGGGTAGCCATCTTTTTGTTTTGCGTTGCAGGAAATGGTTTTTATGTTATTAAATTTATAAGCGTCTGCAATCAACATTTAGAACTTTTTCCATTTTGGAGCTCACAAAGTGGCATTTGTTGGGTTTTTACGGCCCGAAAAACGTTCGACCCCAGGAAATAACAACGAGTTGCCACGAAGTAGCTGGATATGGTGATTAATTCCTTAGACACTACCATCGTTCCTACAGTCTCCCTTAATACACCATGTTACGGGTACGTCCCACGCACCTCTCCCTTACATGCAGAAACTAATGGATACTAACTGTAAACCAGAATGTAAACGCAATATATTTCATGATGACAAAACATACGTGAATAGTTAAAAACACATATTGTACACTTTGTGCACTCATATTTGCGCGTTTGGAACCGTAAAAATACCAATCTACTTGTCACCTGATCGGTAATTGCAGAAATACATGCAATATCTTACCAGATAACCAAACCTGCATATTATGAAAATCTTTATGAAATATACAGGTAACGCGAAAGAACAAATGCGTCCTTGTACATGTAAATGAAATATGTGTTTTGAAACATCTAGACACAACACAACGTGTCCCCGTGCATGCGTGTAGTGCAAGTATATACATGGTTAATGTGCACACGCGAACTGAAAAGTCTGTGTGTTGTGGGCGTTCCCTTGTGTGTATATAATAATAATAATACACAAGGCATCCCACTCCTAGGAGAGTTAGGATGGAATAAAATCAGAGACGGAATTGCCAAAGCAAAGCTTAAGTACTGGGGGGTATTTACAAGCAGTAAATGAAGACAGGTGGTGCAGGAAGGTTTACAATGAAGTAGTCAAGGAACAAACAAGATGGGTCAAAGATATAAATAAGTTGGCAGAGAGATACAAATTGAAAAGATATGATGAGATTGATGACTGGAAAAGTGTATATGGGTAGGACTGTTACAGAGGGCTGTAAGGAAGACTGGAAAAGAGGAGTCAGGGAAAAGAGTACATTAAAAGTCAAAGAAAAGTGTTTGTTAGGATGGAGGGATGGGACCTAGGCTTCTTTTTTCAAAGTAGGGCAGGCGTGATCAATCTAGAAAAGAGAAAACACAAGTGGACAACAGGTAGTAAATGGTAAATGTAAGGTATGTAGACAAGAGGCAGATGAGACAGTGGGTCATTGGCTGCATTGCTGTGATGCATATAGAGAGATAAGAGAAGAATTTTTCAGAAAGTGGGACAGGGAAGACTATAAAAACAAGGGTTGAGAAGAGGTTCAGTGTTTAAAGGAAGAGGAACGTGTAGCAAGGGTTTTAGGTCTGAGAGGTGGCTTTCTGGGAGGCAGGAAAGGCAATAAAGGAGTACAAGATTACCTGGTAGAGTGCTAAGAGAAAAGAAATGAATTGATAGGGTGCGAAAGCGACAGGGTAAATTAGAATTTCAGAGTGCAGAGATGGAATGGTGGTGCCCCCATGGGGTCCCCCATGGGAAATGCCTGAGTTTTAGAGGCAGGGACAGGGTATATGAGGGATTTTTTTGGGGGGGGGGCACAAGCGTGTCGGGGGATTTATCCAGACCAGGGGCCCACCACAGCTGTCAGAGAGAGTGTGTGGTGGACCCTTTGCCTCGGCTCTGGTCCTGGAAAACATGGCAGAACGAGTTGATGAGGATAACCAGGGTTTCCTCCACCCTCATAAATTTTTCTTTTCTTTTCTTTACTTTTGCCTAGGCCACCTGTATCATACAGGACCGCTGCACATAAGCGGAGAGCCACAGCAATATTATTGTTACTCATCATGTCAACATTCAACAGTACCCTCGCATTTGCTTGAATAAAGTGAACATATCCTAGGTAAGCCTGGCACCTTAACTTAGCATGAGCAAAGAGACAAACAGTATTGCACCCATTAGTGTATTCTCATTCTTCATCATATTTCAAATGTATATCTCATCCCTCTGTCAAGGTGGCTTCCATGATAGCGCAGTTTTTCGCCTTAAAGGGAGTCTCCCCAGCTACTATCATATTATGTATACAGTATGCTTTATCATGGTGAAACAAAAGTATTCTGATTCTACACTTAGTACTGCAGTGGTACTACCTTTCGAGTTGATTGTCAAAATATATTTTAAAAATTGTAAATAATATTTGTCAAATTCCATTTTAAAATACCAGGCTATATTTTCTAGAGAAATGCATTAGAAAGTCTGTGGAAGGTAATCACTCCATACGTTGCAACCATACAAAAAGATCGGGGCAATAACCTTGCCGAAAGAGTCCGAATACATTATAATATCAATAATTTCACTGAATAAGGTAAGTTTTAAATGAGCGAGTGACTTACTGCCCTTTTCACATAGTTGCTTTACTGACCCAGAAACATTTCCACTTGTTGTGAATTCAATGACAAGTTATGTATATTTCTTTGAATTTCCAACTCGTCATCTCCAACAAAAATCATGTATTATTTTTCCTGACTTATTAAAAATCACCTCTTTGGATTTTTCTACATAAATTTTCCAGTTTCATTCTTTACAATAGAGCTCCGACTTGTCCTAAAAGCATTGGAATTCTTTCTCGCTTCGCGATATTGATAATAAATGGTCCGCGTAAAGCAAATAATTACATTTCTAGTTCTGCAAGGATGCTGGATGACATTCCTCGGTTAAAATAGTGGTTAAATCATTGATGCATAAATTGAATACACTGGGACGAGAACGCAGCTTTGTTTGACACATTTTTCAAAAACATATTGTCAATAGCCTCGTGCAGAATTTATAACTGTATGGATGAGTTCTCATAGGTTTCTCTGATAATTCTATTGAAATATCCATCTACATCATAATCTAAACATTTGTGAAATAGTCCGCCGTACTACACTGAGTTAAAAGCTTTTTGGAAATATATAAAACACACATCCAAGAATTTCTGTTTATCTCTAATTTTGACGTATTTATCAATGATGTTCACTGGTGCGTGAGTTTTTAATAAAACCTATCTGATATTCATTCTCAAACTAATATTGTTTTATTTGTTTATGCATGGGCGTTTTTCCAACATCGTTCAAAATAAGTTTGATATGTGGCTACTGAGGGAAATTTCTCTCTATTTGTTAGGGTCCAAAAATGAACCACCCTAGTGTAATAGAGTTTAATGGGCTTATTTTTCATGATCCTGGGAAGAATACAGATCCAAAAATCAAGTTGAACATATTTTCAAAAATTGGTAGCATACTTTCGGTTCAGGATTTTATCATGTCGTTGAGTATGTCAATTTATTCCTGGCGACTTTCCGTTTTTTAAAATTACCAATGCAATTTTTTATTTCATTTCTACTTATTTCGAAATCAAGCTCTAAATATAATTGCGTTGTATTATTCTTTAGCCTTTATAAGACATCATTAGTAACAGGACTTAGTTACCAATCTACTTGTCACCTGATCTGTAATTGCGGAAATACATGCAATATCCTAAAAGAGCTAAAATGATACCGATCTGGAAAAAAGATGATGAAAGAGTTCAAGATAACTATATGGGTCCATTTCATTGCTTCCTGTCCTTACAATTTTTTTTAAAAGGTTGTCTATCAACACAACTTTAGAACCATTTTATCCTACATAACATCTTTTAAAACACTTTAGTCCACATGGCTTTACAATTTTACAACACTGAAACTGCAGGATGTTTGCCACAAAATACAACAGATCAGCCTATCGATGGACACCGACTTCAGTTATGCAAGGGTAGTCATATGATACCGTGTGCGGCAGTGTAAATATAACAGCATAAAGCGATGATATGTGGGCTTACGTGATGCCGTCAATAGTAAAGTTTATGAGTTCACACTGCACTTAGGTAAATACTCCTCTGAGTGCAGCCCACAAATAAATAATGTCAAATATAAGTTATACAATTCCAAATTGCCATCAAAATTGAAATGGTAAGGTTCGACTTTCACAGGTCCCTGTTGATAGTCAAGAGAGCTTCTGCAAAATTAAATGTTATAGGTTGGTCTTTGCAGTGACTGTCTAATCAATTTTATAAGCGTTTTAGGTAATGTCCAATGCATTTCATGGTCTAAAATTCAATGCCAAATATAATTGCAATAGGCCTAGTCATGATTAATATCTTTTACCAACATCCTGCTGCCATGTACTCGATGTGACGTCACTTCCGCGCCCTGTTGTGGTTTACAACACCCGCGAACTCGAGTTGAGGATGAGAGTTATGTCCGCCGAAGCACACAACGTCTGGATAAATTTGAATTTAGGTCTGATAAGGCCAACATATTGACGCCACATGTTGGACAACATACACCCCTTCCTGCCGAGGTTACAAGGAAACCAACACTGGGCGTGAAGGTAGTTTTTCATCGTAACTAGGCACCTGCCCTCATCCCCCATCGATAGTCTTCCCTGGGGCAAAATGAAAAAAAAAAATGTCCAAAGAGACACTTTGTTTCTATGCTTAAAGTAATCTAATTAGCATAAATTATGCAAATTAACACCTGAATGAAAGGACCGTCCAACTTTGCAACCAATTACCAAAAAGATACGTGTGAATAGTTGCAACTAATTAATTTAAGGGTAAGGAATGCATTTCGGTGATCATTTTGATACTTTGCGCCCAGTTTGACCTTCAAAATTCAAGATGGCGGCAGTTTACTATTTATTGTTCAGGCATTTTGCGTAACTTTACAACCGTTTGAGCAACGGCTATGTTTAATACACCAATTTATATTTTTGTGGGGTGGGAAACTCTTTCTGGCACTGCAATTTGTGATTAAAGGTAATGTGAAAGTGAAAGTTTAAAGAAAATCGTTTTGCTTTGAAGTTATGGAAGTTGATGGTTTGTAACCCATTCTGATGTGTGTTTTCCATGTTCCCCTATATCAGAACTGAGACCTGTTATGTCCCATTATCACAACTCAATAATAATTCTCATTTCTGAATAAATACCGTTGAATTGCCTCGATTAGCATAAATTATGCTAATTAGTGTCAAAAAGAAACAAATTTCAACATTCTAATTGTTTAACATGAAATGTGTGATTCATTTGGAGTGGCTAATTTGGGGGTGTGAAATGCATTTGACATTAATATTTACCCCATCGATAGTCTTAGCAGACTTGTTAAGGGCCAAAACGAAGGGGAGATCACTGCATTTCATAATGCAAAGGTCCCACTTGGCACAGGTCTTCCCTGGGGCAAAATGCAAAAAATTATCCAAAGAGACGCTCTGTCTTTATGCTTAAAACCAATTTATACTATTGTGGGGTTGGGGATCTCTTTCTGGCACTGCAATCTTTGATTTAAGTTAATTTGAAAGTGAAAGTTTAAAGAAAATCTGAATTGCTTTAAAGTTATGGAAGTTGATGGTTTGTAACCCATCCTGATGTGTGTTCTCCATGTTCCCCGATATCAGAACCGAGACCTGTTATGTCCCGTTATTACAACTCATTAATAATTCTCATTTCTGAATTGGTACCATTAAATTGTCTCAATTAGCAGAAATTATGCTAATTAGTGTCAAAAATTAACACATTTTAACATTCTAATTATTTAGCATGAAATGTGTAATTCATTTAGAGTGACTAATTTGGGGCTGTGAAATGCATTTGACATTATTATCCACAAACAAGATGGCTGCTGGCACCCCCATGAATTTAGACATATTACTCTCATGTGTTTTTCCAGAAGTCTGCATACAACAGGAGGCCCTTGATACTTCCCCAGTACCAGTTCATATCACACTTCCAACCATGTCCAGAAAGTTACTCCAACTTCCATCTGTAGCTGTTTGAGTGATTGTAAACCTCCATGTAAATTTTGCATCAATAGGCAGCCATGTATAACACTCTGTCGGTGTAAGGGTGGATGTTCACACCAAGCAAATGGATAAACTTGGTTTATTCATGGTCCGAACATTTACAGAGCAACACCTCAATCTCCGTGAGTCTCACCAAGTGTGTTTATGCACTGTTAAATACTATAAACAGTGGTCTTTTTTTAACGAGATGCATCTGCACATGTCTCAAAACGTCACATCTTACTTTACATCAGACCGTATATTGGGAGTATTGTAACATTTTTTTAGGCATTTTGATAAAGTGGCCATTTGTGATGGTTCTTTTCAAGATGAAGTGCCGTAACATGAATGGGACGGTATACAAACAGGAAATAGTTGACTTCAAATTAAATATGAACTGTATGTCCTTCTCTAAATCATTATATAATGCCAGTGCCAATTTTAATTTCATTATTTTCCAGTGAATTCACGGAAAAATAAACTTTGTCGCTGATTTGTGTTTAATATGATGTTATAACACCTGTCCCACGTCTCATTTATGATGTGAAAGACAGTTGTATAATATGTGATCAGTGTTCATGAATTTATTTCATCTGGCTTTTTTCTGATGTTTAAAACGCAAATCACCCTCTATTGCAAATGCAGCACCAGAAATAAGTTTTAAGCAAACAAGTTGACGCTGACGCTGACCACATCTCCCACCGAGGTAACTATAATTAATACAATCCCACCCAGGTAACTATAATTAATATCATGGTTTCTGTGATGAAAAAGCACCCCAAGGAGCTGTGGCAGGCTTAAAAGGTCATACTTGACATAGTTTTGGAGAAATGGCCTAGAAACAAATTTGAGACCTTTAACCGACATCACTAATTTATTAGCTAATGAAGTGGAATAATTAACCACACAAAACCATCAAAAGGCACACATAGCAGGTAAGGACTACAAGCCATAAAGATTTCAGATTGCTAAGTGTAATATTTTGGAGAAATAGTTCAGAAACGATGACAGGATGGACGGACCGACGTCATTACCATGTCTCTGCCCACTTCAAGGGTGGGAGATAATCACAATCATGCATCCCAGAAGTGCCATGCCATCTTGCAGGTTCTATATGAGTAAAGTGAAAATTTTCTATTTTTTGCAGATGACATAGTACTCATGGCAGAGTCCCAGAAAGAACTACAAGAGATGCTGAACATAGCAGGGGAATACGGGAATAAATGGAGGTTAAAATTTAGTAAGGATAAGAGTAAAGTGATGACTCTTGGGAAGAAACCAGATGCAAATAAAAAATGGAGAATTGGGCAGTTCCAAATTCCAGAAGGTAGGGATCAGTTAATTGAAATTGGGGAAGTTGATGAGTATGAATAACTAGGTGTTAAGATAAAAGCAACGGTAAATGCATGTTGAGGTATAAGGCGGAGAAATTTAAACAGAAAGTGAATCGTGTAAAAGGAATTATTAAACCTACTGCACTGAAGAGTTTCAACAGAGCGTACACAGCGGAGTATTATGGGATACAGTGGCAATACCAGGAATGATATATGGTTTAGATGTGATTTCAGTAAGTGATGGATATACCCAGGGAATGGAGAAAGCACAGAATGAGATGGGGGAATGGATACTGGGAGCACCACCATGTACAGCAACAGAAGCAGTCCTAGGTGAGTTAGGATGGAAAAAAATCACAGATAGGATTGCCAAAGCTAAGTTAAAGTATTGGGGGGTATCTACAAGCAGTAAGTGAAGACAGGTGATGCAGGAAGGTTTACAACGAGGTAGTCAAGGAAAAAACAAGATGCGTCAAAGACACAGACAAGTTAGCAGAGACTTATGAATTAAAAGGATATGATGAGGTGGATAATTAGAAAGTACATATAGGTAAGATTGTTACAGATGGTGTGAAAGAGGACTGGAAAAGAGGAGTCAGGGAAAACAGTACATCGAAAGCATACAAGGCATTAGGAAAGCCAAAGAAAAGTGTGTGTTGGGATGGAGGGAAGGGATCCAAGCTTCTTTTTTTTTAGGACAGGAGTAATCAAATCTAGAAAAGAGAATACAGAAGTGGACAACAGTACATAGTAATTGAAAGTGTAAGATGTGTAGAGAAGATGCAGAAGAGACAGTGGATCATTGGCTGTTGTGGTGCGATGCACGTAGAGAGATAAGGGAAGTTTTTTCAGAACGTGGCACAGGGAAGATTACAATTACAGCGGTTTATAAGAGGTTCGGTGTTTAGAGGAAGAGGAACGTATAGCATGGGTTTTAGGTTTGAGGTGGCTTTCTGGGAGGCAGGAAAGGTAATATATATGTGCAGGACTACCTGGTGGGATGCTGGCAGAAAAAGAATGAAATAACAGAGTTAGAAGGCAAACAGTCAAATTAGAATCCCAGGGTGCAGGTAGAGAAGGGAATGGTGGTCCTTACAAGGGCTCCCATGGGTGTTCCCATGGGATAAGCCTGAGCCTAAGAGGTGGAGAAAGGGTGTGTGAGGCATGTTGTTTTTTAAAGAGAAAGTACAAGCAATGAGTGTTGGGGGATATACCCAGGACAAGGGGCCCACCACAGCTTTGAGAGAGTGCATGGTGGACCTTTTGCCTCGGCTCTGATCCTGGAAAACATGGCAGCACAAGCTGGTAAGGAATACCATAGATTTCCCCGCCTCATCTACCTTTTTTTTTTTTTTTAAAAGGCCACCTGTGTCACATAGTGACACAGGACTGCGGCAGACAAGCGGAGAGCCACATTATTATTATCATTATTATTATTATTATTATTATTATTATCATCATCATCATCATCATCGTCGTCGTCGTCATCGTCGTCATCGTCGTCATCATCATCATCATCATCATCATCATCATCATTATTATTATTATTATTATTATTATTATAGAATTCTCTCTTTTATTTCATTTCGGTCGTAAAATCGTGCCAAACACGCTGGGTACGATTGTGTTTCCACATGGGTAACTATTGAATGATACTTAACACCTAGCAATATTGTGCCGCTGCTCCAAATATTTTCAAAGCAATGCCAAGAAAACACATTAAAAAGGTGCAGGTGTATCTCTGAGGTGGCCAAACAAGCCGCACAACAGACGTGATGATTTCAGTGCCCCAATTTTACTGCTCTCACGTCCTTCGATTGTGTTGCATTTTCACGAATGATCTCTTGAACAATAAAGATTTTTTCAATCCAATCAGTGGACATTGGGGGATTTTTTCCAGTTGCTGACCGACTTAGAACGAACTCGAAGGCTCCTTTGTCTTCGCTATGATAATATCAGTTTGACAGCTCTGGACCTGTCTGTGTGGTGGTCCTTTGATATAATTGGGTGGGATGTTGCATCCCGTAGCCTACATTTAATTTTATTCTTTTATCGTCAAACTCTTGTCATTTTACTGACTTATTTGCAAGATTGCTTTTATTCAGGATCAATGCTTTCAAATCTATACTGTTCAAATCGTGACCACCATTCTGACGTGACCGAGTGTCAGAGGCTCGTATGACCATAAGGCCTACCAGGATTACGCAGTGAGGGCCACTTCGCAGGTTGCTGAGCTGAGCCTCGTGACCGTTTGACAGGCAGCAGGTCGTGTCAACAAACACACGCTGGTCTTAAATTTGGTCAAGATGGCCATATATTTTCCCCTTTCTTTTGTACTTTATAACCGCGTTAGCACTTTATAGTTTACCCTAAGTGTAGAAAACACATCAATTTAATAAAAAAAAACCTACTACCCTGTGTCTAATCTTGATCTCTGTGTCTCAAGTTTGACAATATTTCCTGCATTCAAAGTGCTCCTATTTCACTGAATTGGCCCTTATCTTGCAGACACTGTAAATGGTCGTATTTTAATTAGTTTATAAGAATTTTGAAAACGTGAAGAATGTATTCAGTACTTTATCTCTATGATAGTGATAACCAGGTTATTTACGTCTTTCCGGATAACTGGAGTTTGCTAAAGCTGGCATCAATTTTGTGGCTCTTCATTGAAGGTTTACCGATGCATCTCCTTATTTCCTTAGCTCTTTTAGTGCCAACTGTAACTCAAGTCTAACTACTTAAGTCAAACTACTCTCAATTATTAAAGGGGTAGATTCATATTCCTTGTGAGCATACCGTTCATTCAAGTACCAGGATGTCTATAGTTCCTGAGAGTATAATGGTCCGAGTCAATAGCTGTCCTGAGCGCTCTTTGGACCCACAAAGCATACCGAGGAAAGCTGTGGATTCCATCCAAAAAGTTGCACTGAAGGAGTAAAATGGGGTTAAAAACTTGATTTGCATATTCAAGGCATGCAGCACTGACTTGAACAATAATTGGAAGGTTTCCTCATCTTGGTACTTAAATTACTCTGATAATTCCCATTGTTTTCTTTACTCTGTTTATTTTTTCTTGAATGTACTTACCAAATTTGAGGTCACTGTCAAAGATCAGGCAGAAATCCCTTTTTGTCGATATTGACACGTAATGATCTCATACTACTAGTTCCATTTAGGTGGATTTGGCTCCCCCCCAAGGTGTAAAAGGTCTTCGGTTAGATCTACTGACCCTCATAGCTGCACATTGGGGAGGGGGGGGGGGTGCTCAAGAGGTTTTCTTTCCCTATCTTTGAAGAGATCTCGGATCCAGCAGTAACATTTTTTAATTTTCGGATCACCAAGAGATAAGTATAGTCTTGAGTTTGGATGAATTGCATCTGGCAAGTTATTGGTACAGAAAACAAACTAATGTGGAGCTACCACGCTTCATTATGGTGTTCCACTTAGTATATCCTTTCCTTCTGATATTTGAAAGTTTAATATTTGCAAGACCATTATGGGTAGGGAAATCATTCCAACTTCAATTTACAGGTTGTAGACACATCCAATGAACCACAAACCAAAGTTGAAGAATTTTAATATATGTTAATTGGCGCATTTCACAATTTTAAATGCTGAATATCTTCAAATGTATTACAAGTAGAGGTGCAATTCTAACTTCAATTTCCAAGTTTTTGTTCAGCTGTAGGTACAACCATGAAGCTGGAGCAAAAGTCTTAAAAATTAAATTTATGCTGATTGGAACACTTTAAAAGCTTAAATGCTGAACAATTATTATAGGTAAAGGTGCCATTCCAACTTCAATATGGAGGTTTTTGCTGTAGGCGCACCCAATGAAACATGCGCAAAAGTTGTAAAATTTTGATGTATACAAGTTTTCAAGACAGACATCCAGATTTACTTTGAAGCAAGTCTTCGTTACTGGTTCTGACATATTTTATACTATTTGTGGTTCACCGGTATGTGGAGAGAAGGTTATGAATAGATGAATAAACTGGATAAATATGGTTCTTGATGGCCTTTGGAAAGAAAAGGAAGGAAGATAAAATGCAGTTCCATATACGTTAGGCACACTTGGTTGAAAGTGAATAATCAGCATCACCGTTTGATTTCTTCGCTATATATGTATCTCTCTCTCTCTCTCTCTCTCTCTCTATATATATATATATGTATATATACATACATAAAGAAGAATATACACATTCACTGCTGTGTTATATTTGTGTTGCATTTGTCTCTTTTCGTCCAGAACCACTTTTATGTATTCATTGCCCGATTCTGTAGTCCTACACTGCATAAGCTAACTTTTCACTGTCTATCATATATATATATATATATATATATATATATATATATATATATATATATATATATATATATATATATATGTATGTATATATATATATATATATATATATATATATTTATATATATATATATATGTATATATATATATATGTATATATGGAAGTGCGATTGTCACTTTCTTGTGCAGAATTTTGAAATAGGCTGTATTAGCCAAAATAAATTAAAGGGTTTTTAGCGCGTAATTACTCAGAACATGTTTTGGAGCCTCTAGCGTACATGTCTTTCTGAGTAGTGTCTCCTTGTTTAAGCTTATTATTCAGCAAAGACAACCCACATAATAATGAAAAAATATAAGATCGTGTCAACGTTATAGCTAAATAAGTGAAGCTTTGTTCATAGATGCAGGCCTTTAATATGAATAAAGAATACATGTTTAACCGAACATAATTGCTAAATTTGTATTGAACAAGTTCAGATAAGAATAGTTTGATTTACCCCTGAAACAGTATGTACCCTTTCTAGCTGGACAGCTTACCTTAGTTAAACAAGCTGCCAGTGTGTAACTAAAGGAGAAGTAAACTGGGGCATTATGTTCTGTACCAGTGATTTCAAAATAAACAGTTACAGCTAGACCACCTGTTCAAACCGAGGGAAATCCTGGCTACTACTGCAACATTGGCCATCGTGCACTAGAATGGAAAAAAACCCATGATGACACTAACTCCTCACTTTGAAAGTCTCCAAACAATAAAGCTCTATTTCGCTGCCAACCCTGAGTTTATATTTCGATACAATAAGTTTGTGATATATGAGAAAACACTGTCAAATTTGAGTACTTTTTGACATTCAGTAAATGCATACTTAGGCATATCAAAAACGAAAGAAAGTCATTAGCATTTGAGACAAGAACATGTTATCAAAATGTAATCTTTCTTAGCCAGATTAAATACAATTAGGCAAACTTGTAACTGTCGTTGGCCATCTGATTGCTACCGATAGGTCCTCGGGTTTTAACCTGGTAGAAAACAAGTAATCCTGAAATGTTTGAAAGGTGAATATAAAAACAGAATGATGCCAAAATAAAATTAAATAGCAAAACAGCGAAGTTTAACATCTCTAAAAGTACTGAACCCAAACTTTCTAACAATCTTTGGATATATATATATACAGCAAAATTTGTAGACATATTTGATCAAAAGTACATCTTTGAACCCTCTTGACTCAAGTGTGTTGTAAATAAAGTTGGTTCTAGATGCAAAGCCCTGAAATTTAGGACAAATAAGACAAAATCTCAAAATTTATGATAGAAATGTATTATATCCAATAGCTTGTGAAGTATTACTGTCGGGAAGGATAGTTCACTACTTCAATCATCAATTTTCTGATAGATTTTAATACAAAACCTGTTATTAGTGCCTGAATACCCAAGTCCAGAAACACATCTCTGAGACCATTTGAATTTTGACCTCCTAGTGGGATATCTTTTGGGTATATTTCTTTAGCAATTTCACCGAAATTTTGTACATTTACACAAGCAATGTCATCAATATGCCATGTGTTGTTTGATAATTTTGTAGCCAATCGAAAGTCCTTTCTCCTCAATTTATCCATATACTTAAATTCAAGCCAAGTTCGATATAAATCAGCAAGTTGCCACCCATATTAATACCTTTTATCTGTTGAAAAAACCAAGGGTTCGCATTGAACAATTGTATTATCCAAAATAAATTTTATAGCATCAATCAAGGTTTCAACAGTGTAAGTTTCAATGTTACTTTTTGAGTATTTATTGTATGACCAATATGCTTGTATGATCTTCCGTTATGTTTAAACATTTTGCTGATTTATTCTGAAAGATCAATTTTAACTTTGTCTGAAAGTAGGTGTGTGCGGAGTGTAGAAAAATAAAAACATTTGCTATATTTTGCTTTTAAATCTTTAATTTTAGATATAAACCCGGATGAATTGGTAATATCCCAAAAGCAATTTATTTCACAGCTTCTAGAAATTGCATATCAGTATTTACGAAAATGATTCTTAATGGCAGTCAAATACAGTGTTACTTCCTTTGATAGTTGTTTTATTACAGATTATTTTAAGCACCAGCTATGAATTTATATTTTAAAGTTTTTTTTTAATATAATTTGGGGATCCAGAACAAAAGTGGACTAGAGGAGTCCTCTTTATTTTGATATTTAAATTTCCTTTCATCTGATCCTTATCCGCATCCATCAAATCATCAATGGATTGTTTGTGTAATTAATATGCAGACATGTTTTTCTTTTAAATTTGAAAAGCACATTAAATGTTCTGGTGATGAATCCAGTCACCAGCATCTTCACCAATGCCACATACATGTTATGTTCTCCTTTGGTCCCCAGTCGTGTGGTTGCTTGCTTGCTTGCTTGCGAAGCAGATGGTGTTTTTATTGTTTCTCACTATTCTCTCGAAGGGAACACAAGGTAGATACACAGAATATAAATTGATAGCTTTTTATTAATTGTGCAAAGAGGTATTTAGTCCTGGCCTTTGTCGAATGCAACTTGAGTCGGTCTGTCCAAATGATTATAGCGGCTCGCACGTGTCAATACACGTATGGTGTGGGCAAAGAAGGATATCACCGACAATGATAAAGTGTCACTGGGTCATAGATGAACACATTTTCTGGTGAAAGTTGCGAGTGTCTATTGCGGGTATGAAGCAACAGCAGTATATCGCGGGCAGGCTCGGACCTGGTATACATCACGAATGTTTGGACGGTGCATGTCAAAATGTGTAAACAAGATGAGCAAATTAATGTTGAATACTTAGAAATGTTTTGTAAGAATGCTTTGTCTGGGTCAGCAACAAATAAAAAGTAAACTCACTTATAACATTGGCAACTGGATGAAGTGATCAAGTAAATGTTTATTTTAAGAGACCAAAACATCTGCATAAACAGACAACTACATTAGCACCATATCTATCACCTTGCCCAGCAACCGATACAGCCCCATACGTCCAACTTTGCCTGTTTTCTTAAGGTTTACGTGCCTTGATATGTCGACTGGATGCATACGAATAGTCTTGCTGTATTTAACAAGCAAAATCAAACACGATAATGGTGCCAAGACGTCTGGTGTCTACATAAGCTTACACATGAAGGAATGATGTTGCTAAGCAATAGAATATATTATAAATTGCGATAATATACTCAATAAAAATAATATAAATACATCCATAAATATGTAAGACCAGATTTCGTTGGCCTAGACATTGTACCTCATACCTTTGTAAAGCTTCTTTTAATTTTCCAATATAGCATACACCGAACTTAAGATAATCATCCCAAAGTCCATCAAAGAACTTGCCGATAGCATCTAAAATGCCCAAAAGGGCGTCAAGTGCTGCCTGATCTGGCTCGTAATTAGTGGCGTTAATGACATCAAACATCCGTAAACTGGGCACACTTTTGACAGTTGTGGCAAGCAAGAAGAGACCAACCAAAACCAATACGACGTTTGTGCTTTTTGTCATCTTCCTTTTTCGTTACACCTGCATGTAAAGAAAATTCAATGAAAACGTTATGCTACCAGAACAACATATTGTTGCCTCAGGTGGCAAATAATTATTTAACCATAAGACTTACTGATAATGCCTGAAAATATTAAACAATTGAGCAAATACTTCCAATTTCTGGCCAAGCACTCAGGGCAGCCTATGAGTGACTCCTGGCCCTGGTGTGGTACAGCCGAATGATGTGCACTAACATGCTGGTAGCCATTCAAACAGAATGATGCCAAAGAAATAAAATTAAGTAGCAAAACAGGCAAGTCTAAAATGTCTGAAATCATTGAAACCAAATTTTCTAACAACCTCTTTTCATCCATGAAAGTTTCAACAGTGTAAGATTTAAAGTTATTTTGTGAGTATTAAGAGTGCCACTAATATGCTTTCTTTGATTACGAATTAATATTTTGTGTGGTTTACCAGCATGTTTAAATATTTTGCTGATTATCTCTGAAAGAAAACATTTGACTTTGTTTATGGATAGGTTAGTGCAAAGTTTAGAAAAATAAAGACATTTGATAATTTTCGTTTTTAAATATTTGATTTTTGATACAAAGTCGGAAGAATAGCTAATACTCGAAAGGCAACTGATTTCACATTTTCTAGAAATTGCATCGCAGTATTTACGGAAATGATTCCGGATTGCAATTCAAAACAGTGTTACTTCCTTCGATAGTTGTTTCATTGTACATTTTGAAGCACCAGGTATGAATCTTGATTTAAAAGGGTTTTTATGTAATTTAGGTATCCAGAACAAAAGTGGTATGCAGGAGTACTGTACAGAAATTTTGATATTATGTTTTTTTTGCATCCCATGTTTATGTGTATCTATCAAATTATCAATAGAGTATTTGTGGAATTCATATATGTCATTCGTTTTTTATGTCTGATATATCGTTTATATGAAGATCATTTGTCAAAACATCATGATAATATTTTGTGCAGGTGATTGTTATCTGCCTATACACTGTTAGTTATTACAAATCTTTCTTGTAGTGTTTTTTATAACTGCGTTTGAAATTTTAAGCCATATAAAATGTACCATACTGAAATTAATAATGTGGGATTTGCAATAATAAATTTTATTTCTAAGGACTCCTTTCAAGTTTGATAACCATCCATCAATTTTCTGAAATTCTATTCTTTCTTTCTTTGCCCTTTTTATACAATAGGAATCAGAAGCATTACATATACCCTGAAAAACGCTATCAGTGTTTAATTTAGGAAATATCCGAAATTTTGTGGGTTTTTTCATCAATTCTTTAAAAACTGAATTTGGTATTATGTCCAAATTACCTGTAAATACATGTTTGTGGAATGCATCAACAAAATTAGAATATTCATCGTTAGCCATACGGTCACAATTTTGATTTGCTGCAATAACCCCAAGAGTAATTGAAGCCACAAATTTCCTGTAATTTATGATGCCTTGTCTAATGTTATTGCCATATTTATAGGAAATAATGCGGGATCTTTAATTTTATATTCCTTGGGAATCACGTTACGAACAAATTTCAATTTAAAAAGGGACTGAATGTTCAGTGAATCAATACTTTTGTGTTTGAAGGGAATGCTACAAAACATTTGATCCACTTTTTTCTTATTATGATGTAGTTTCCGCATAGTTGTGGTGTATAAGCATAAACCATTTCACAAAATGTTTGTGGAAATGGGAGTTAAGAATAAGTGAGACCCAAATATTTATTGGTTCTGGTTACATCTTGACAAGATAGTGCTTTAGAGCTATATGTAGTTGACCAGTGGCTGCCTGTAGAAATATCGAACAAGATCTTTTGTATGAAAATTCCAAAATTTCCTGTTTTTTTCCGGGATTTTCTTGGTTCATGGCTTTCTTCTTTGAATCCCAGTTTGGTTAATATTGAAAGGTGTGTGACTGCTATCAAGAGTCTCAAAGTCCAAATTTCCAACATCACTTAGTCCTTAAATTCTGTCATTGAGTCCAAAGGGAATGTTTTGATCCAAAATTCTTCCTTTTGTAAAAATATCCCTGTGTCAACATGACTGTCTTTGTCTAATAAATTTGGCTCTTTGTTATCAATAATTTGTACCGGGCAATCCAAATGTGAATGTTCCTCAGAATTGAAATGGTCAAAACAAAAGGTATTTAATTTGTGATTTTAATTGCAGTTCTATTCATTAAAGCCCTTTTAAACTGATTGAGTAGTTAGGCCTACATATTAAGATTTACATTTGATTCAGGATATCAAATAAATAATATTAGCAGGCTTACAAGATAACACCGAATTTTCCAAGCAGACGTTTCTCAATTTAAATTCTTTCTTTCGTCACTGTGAAATTCTTTGTTCTTGATAAAAAACTGATTTTCAGAATAGACAAAATGTATTCCAAAATGAACGGTCCAGGCTAGCGCTGAACCGTTTTCATTTCTGTTTTCGATGTTTATGGTTTGTTTTGAGAAATAATTTTTAGAAGCCCGTTTCGTAATTTATCTATATTCATGTCCCTTAACCTTATTCTGATTCATCAATAACACAGTTACAAATAATGACAAGAGCAAAACAGGTCCAAAATAGGAGCAAGGCTGAAGATATAACCTGGCAGTACAGTGTGCTTCGACAATCAAAGACCGGGGACCACCAAGCGTGAATGGCTAAAAGCTGACATAATTATACTGGAGTCTATGTCTAGAACCACTTCATGGTTGACGTTATCCTATTCCGCAGTCCAAACTCTATACACCCCGCAAGCTAACCTGTCCCTGTTTGACCAATATAATTACGGAAGTACTGTTGTACATAGTGCTCATTTTCTTCATTAAAATCTTGACCCAGGCTGCATGAATACAAATATTTTAAAAGGTCTTCAGCAGTTAACTGCTCCGAATATGTTTCGGAGCCTGTACCCGTCCACATATCTCTAATTAGCGGCTCCGTGTGTAAAATAAGTATTAAGCAAAACAAATCCACATATTAACTAGAAAAGAAGATTTGCTTCAAAGCAAATATGATTGTGTGCCTACAAAAGTTGTAAATATTAATTGCTACAACTTTTGTCCTGTGGTACTTCACATTCCATTAAGCAGATGCTGGATGAAAATTTAAAAGGTCAAATGTCCTTGACATTTGAAAGTCACATGTAAATTACAAGAATATACAGCGTAATAATACTTACAACGTAAGCCCAACAATGACCAAATCATATGAAGGTGTAGAAGTTACGGCTACATGCAACTTTTAAAGGTCCAATGACATTGACCTTTAACCTTTATGGGTTAAAGTTATCACAAAAAAAGACGCAGTGTTATATTACCTACAAGTTGAGTCCAACATGATTAAAATTGGATGTAAATTGACCAAGTTTTGGCTGGAAGAAATTTTCAAAGGTGCAAATGACCTTGACTTTTCACCTTTGGAGGTCACACGTCAATAACGAAAATGTGCAGTGTTACAATAACTACAATTTGGGCCCAACCTGATCAAAATTGACTGAGTTATGCAAGATGAAAAATTTAAAGGTCCAAATGACCTTGACCTTTAACCTTTAGAGGTCACATGTACATTACAAAAGTGTGGAGTGGTACAATATGAGCCCAAAATAATCAAAATTGGATAATAGTTGACCAAGTTATGGCCAGATGAAACTTCCGAAGGTCCAAATGACCTTGACATTTGACCTTTGCTGGTCAAATGTCAAGGTTTTGCTTATGAATGCAGAGCTTCAATGTGAACACAGAATACCTATCAAACAAAACATTATTACTTAATGTGCGTAGAACAAGTTCAGATAAGAACTAGAAAAGAAGATTTGCTTCAAAGCAAATCAATCTGTGTGCCTGTAAGAGTTGTTAATATCAAATGTTACAACTTTTGCCATTGGTGTTTTTCATGTTCTTAAGCTCATGTCTGGATAAAAAATTCCAAATGATCTTCTACCTTAAGAGGTCACATGTAAATTGCAAAAATGTACAGTGTTACAATTCCTGCAATTTAAGCTCAATATGAACCAAATCAGATGAAAATTCAAAGGTCCAAATGACCATGACCTTTGACCTTCAGAGATCACATACAGTTACAGAAATATGCAGTGTTAAAAAACCTACAATCAAAATTGGATTTAAATTGACCAAGGTATGAGTATATAAAAATTTCAAAGGTCTAAATAACCTAAATCTTTAACCTTTAGAGGTAATATGTAAATGACAAAAAATTGCAGTGTTACAAAAGATACAATATGAGCCTAACATGATCAAAATTGGATAAAAATTTACCAAGTTATGGCTACATAAAAATTTAAAAGGTACAAATAACCTTAATTTTCGGTCATTGATCTTAAGAGGTCACATGTCACTTATGAAAAATGTGTAGTGTTACAATAGCTACAATTTGAGCCCAACCTAATCAAAATTGGATAATAATTTACCAAGTTATAACCAGATGAAACGTCCAAAGGTCCAAATGACCTTGACACTTGAACTTTAGAGATAGAGGTCACATGTAACTTACAATTATGTGCAGTGTAAAAATACCTGTACAGTGTTACACATGCTGCAATTTTAGCCCAACGTGATCAAAATCGGAGACAAATTGACCAGGTTATGGCTACATGAAAATTTCAAAGGTCTAAAAAACCTTAATCTTTGACATTTAGAGGTCACATGTAAAATAGAAAAATGTGTGGTGTCAGAAAAGATACAATTTGAACCCAACATGATCAAAACTGGATAAAAATTAACCAAGTTATGGCTAAATGAAAATTTCAAAGGTCCAAATGACCTGGATGTTTGAACCTCAGAGGTCTTGTGTAAATCATTAAAATGTGTAGTGTTACAGTTACTGCAATTTGAGTCCAACATGATAAAAAAACTGACCTTTAGAGGTCACATGTAAATTACACAAATGTGCAGTGTTACAATTACTACAATTTGAGTCCAACATGACCAAAATTCAATATAATTGACCGAGTTATGGCAAGATGAGAATTTGAAAGGTCTAAATGACCTTGATGTTTGAACTTTAGAGGTTTCATGTCAATTTCAAAAGTATGCAGTGTTCCAATACCTGCAATGTGGGTCAAACATGGTTAAATTGGATGAAAATTGAAGAGTTATTGCTGGATAACAATTTCAAAGGTCCAATTGACCTTGATCTTTGACCTTTATAGGTCACATGTAAATTTCAAAAATATGCAGTGTGACAAACATATGAATTGAGGTTGGATTTGTTTTTTCGTACCTATAATAGTTTTGGATATATTCAAGATTCAAATTTTCAAATGAAACGCAAGGCTTCATGTATGGAAGTATAACCTTTTCAAGTATAGAATTCCTACACAAAATAGTTTACAAATGAAATGTCGGACAAACTTGCCTGGAAAGAAAGAAAGAAAGAAAGAAAGAAAGAAAGAAAGAAAGAAAGAAAAAATAAAGGAGGAAGGAAGAGAAAAGGAAGTAAAGAATTCCTAGAAAAACAATATGCCTGTGTTGGCACCCAGACATAGTGAATATGTATGATCCTGGCAAATGATGAATTGAGTGAAGTTTTGCTTATAAATGCACAGCTTCTACATAAATACAGAGTACCTATCAAATCAAACATTATTACTAATGTAACTTACAAAAAATGTGTAGTGTTACAATAGCTACAATTTGAGTCCAACATGATCAAAATTTGATAAAATTGACCGACAAACTGCTTCGTAAAAATTCCAAAGGTCCAAATGACCTTGATCTTTGAACTTTCGTGGTCACATGTATTTAACAAAAGTGTGCAGTGTTACAATAGGTACAAATTGAGCCCAATATGATCACAATTGGACAAAATTTGACCAAGTTTTGGCTAGATGAATGTTTCAAGGGTCCAGATTACCTTAATCTTTAGAGGTCACATGTAAATTCCAAAAATATGCAGTGTTACGATAGCTACGATTTGAGCCAAACCTGATCAAAATTGGAAATAATTTGACCGAGTTTTGGCTAGATGAGAACTTCAAAGGTCCAAATGACCTTAACCTTTCAACCTTAAAGATCACATGCAAAAAAAAAAGCATTGTTACAATAGCTCCAATTTGAGTCCAACATGGTTATAATTGGATGAAAATTGACAGAGGTATGGCTAGTTGAAAATTTCAAAGGTACTAATGACCTTAGACCAGAGGTGGCATGTAAATTACCAATTATGCAGTGTTATAAACATATTAATGGAAGCTGGATTGGTTACCTGGACCTAGAATAGTTTTGGAGATATTCAAGATTTAAATTTTGAAATGGCCCTAATTTGCATAATTTTCAAAAACACTGAACCTCCAAAAACTCAATACTTCATGTATGGAAGTATAATCTTGCCAAGTTAGGAGTTTCTACGTATAATACTTTTCAAAAAAATTTCGTACAAATTTGCATGTAAAGAAAGAAGGAAAGAAAGGGAGAAAGAAATAAAATAAATAAATAAATAAATAAATGAAGAAAGAAAGAAAGAAAGAAAGTAATCTTAGAAAAACAATATGTCTGTGTTGCCACACAGACATAATGATTTGACTTACCCCTCAACTAGTATGTACCCTTTCTAGCTGGGTAGTTCACATTAGTCCAAACACCTGTGAGTGTATAACTGAAGTAGAAACAAACTGGGGCTATATATTCAGTCCCAGTGAACAATAAATAAACAGTTACAGCTAGACAACAGTATCAATCCGGGTATTCCTAATAAGTCCTTTAACAAAGGACACCATGTACGAGAAATGTAGAACAAACCATATGATGACACCTACTCCCCACTTTTAAAGTCTGTAAAAAATGAAGTTCTATTTTGGTGTCAACTCTTAATTTATGTTTCAAAATAATGAATCATAGTTTGTGATAAATGAGTAAAGACTGCCAATTTGTGGCGGAGAGCTCTGGAGAGCCTATGACTGACTACTGGCCCTGGAGCAAATGCGTCAAAAAATGAGTCACGTTTGTGACAATTGAGTAAATACTGCCAATTTCTGGCCATGCGATCAGTACAACATTTGAGTGACTCCTGGCCCTGGTGTGATACAGCCGAATTCAGTATTTTTTTTTTTAAATTGAGTAAATGTACACTCACATGGTAGCCTGAAATATCGGAAAGGTGAATATCAAAACAGAATGATGCCAAAGATAAAATTAAGTAGCAAAACAGTGAAGTTTCAAATCTCTAAAATTTTTGAAAATAAATTTTCTAACAATCTTTGGATATTTACAGCAAAATTTGTAGAAATAGAAATATTTGATCAAAATTACATTAAATCCTCTTGACTCAAGTTTGTTGTAGATAAAGTTGGTTCTGGATGCAAAGTCCTGAAATTTAGAACAAATGCGACCAAATCTCAAAATTTGTGACAAAAATTTTGTATAATTTCTGAAATATTACTCTCAGGGAAAGGATAAGTAACTACTTAAAAGCTAAATTCATCAAGTTTGTAGTAGACTGAATGCCAGATCTGTCATTTTAGACCCGAATATTAAAGTCCAGGAACACACCTCTGAAATCATTTGAATTGCCATCTTCCAGAGGGATATCTTTTGGGTAAATTCCTTTAGCAACTTCCATTGAAAGTTTGCACATTTACACAATGTAATCAATATAGCTTGCATTGTTTGATAATTTCTGTAGCCAAATGAAAATGTTTTTTCATGAATTGATCGACATGCTTCCAAGTTTCATGAAAAAAAGCACAACAGAATTCTTTTCAGTGGAAACATTGGCTGTATTGCATTATTTCATATTTGTGTGCTCTTGTGCATATACATGCACATTAAAGAAACGTGCTAGGGGAAGAGAAATTTGCATTAATGTGCCACGTTTTATCCTGTTTTGGCGAAACCCACAGATGTAAACATACGGTAAGATGCAATTCTAAGCCGCTTAAATGCTTCGCACCAATACCTGCACCTACAGTATTACTCATTATATTATACCACAACGAATGCTATTAGTATCTCATTTAATATTGTTCTTAAAATGCCTAAATTGATGAAAAATCCTCACGTTGTACGATCTGTGGGTAGTTTTGTACTTCGTTTGTGGAGATCTATGGCATCACCTACTTTTAGACAGGTCTTGGCTTGCACTTGGGATTACCCCGTGTTACGAGCTTATCAGCGCACGTACGCGCACACACACACACACCCACACACGTACGCACACACATGCACACGTCGTCTGTCTGGGATTCAACATTCCATACGCTTTTATCAAATTTGGGATAGAATTACCGTCATTTCATGGGTTTAATGGTACCACATCTTTATCGTTCGGAATTAGACTTGCACAAGTCCCTAGTGCATGTCTGTCTTTTCCCATCCCACGGTCCCACCCAGACGTGCGATACATGTTCCCCTCCACAAAGTTAAGTGTATAATATTATGCCAACTACACAGTATAGTGTTTTAAAGCAGCCCCTACTTGAATTTTTTTAACCAGTCGGCACTGCTGCCGTGCCGGTTTCAACAGTAGCAAATATTGACTCCAATTCAGTTCTAATTCCATTATCATTGCGATAAGGCTAAGTGGTAATTTAAGTGGTCTTTGATGAATGCGTGGTTATATTAATCACTGACCACTCAAGATGCCCTCTGCCTGATCAGGCGCACCGCAATTAATCCTTCATTACACAGTTACTCAATTACCAGCTTCTGGGGAAGGGTGCGTTATTACCGCTCGCTTGTCTGTGTGATAAAAAACACAGTGCAGACCGCCTTGCACTAATCTGTTACCTGGTTATTGACATGCCTGGCGTTAATCTGTTATCTGGTTATAGACACGATCCTAGCCAATTAGCTGGGTTTAGGGGCCTACCTGTATTATAACAGTACTAGGCTACCACATGTGTGAATGTTTTCACTTAAAGTTTTATTTTGTAATGAATTTAAGTAAAATAAAATTTGGAAGTCAGTCCAGTGAGACTTGAGCAAGTCCTGTTCAGAATGACCTATTGCCCTTTAGATAAAGGAACCGGGCAATAGTTTTTGATGCTGAAAAAACAATTGCCCACATTCTGGTCTCCTGTGGCTGTATGTGCATGATTTGGACTGGGAACCAGACTACCTGTGAATCAAACAAAGCAATGGTGGTGACAGTAGAGTGTGGTAAATTTGCAATTAGTATCCGTGGCAAAATTTCAATATAATTTTACATTTAGTTGTTTACTTTTATCCGGAATCAAATGAAACAAATAGTGACCATTAATCATCTGAGCAATAGTCCACATTCCAATTCACTCGAGTTGGTCGAGTGTCCCAGCTGAAGTACTGCTCTCTCGGCCGAGGCCCTCGGCAGATGGCCTCGCGCAAGCGTTCAGCTGGGACACTAGACAAACACTCAAGGGTTTGGAATAGGACCATTGCCCAGCAAAACGGTCAGTATTTGTTACATGTTGTAGGCACAGCCCGAGAAACTAGCATCAGCATTACAAAGTGATAATGACGTCAGTGGATCAGGCAGTAGCACCTGGTCGTCAGGTCCTTCTAGCGGCCATTTACTAAACCAGTCTAGAGGGGCGAGGACGTAGTACCTTGAACAGCTTAACAAAATTATCTGCCGTACAGCCTTTCTTTTTGTTAGACACTGTTCCACAAATTTAAGTATAGTTCCCAATATCTTTATATCTCCATTGAACTGGTGCCGTATTCTGTGGCAGATATGTAGTGTGTACAGAGAGTTATTGTTGGATTGTAGTGCGACAACATCAAATCTGAGCAGTCTTTCGCAACAGGGCGTTGCGATATGGAAGGCCCCGAGAAGCAACCTGGTGACTGCACAGTGTGGAGATATTAGTCAGGTTAGAATTAAAGGTGCGCCACAAATAATACATACTTTGTCATGTTTATTTAGGTTACCTTCACACCTGTCAAGTTTTTCTATTCCGCAGAAACCCGTTTCCAGCCCGATAAGCATGTTTGATTGGTCCACGTCCCATCGATGTGTTAATCGTTATCATTTATTACACTTTACCGACAACGTATTCTGACAGTCATGAATTATTGACATAATTTCCATAAAGGCCGGCAAGTTTGAGACTTTGGTGTAACTAAAACTGCGAAAATTACCCGGGGTGCTTAAATAGGGCAATACATACGCCCATCTGCGCATGCGCAGTAGGGGCTGACAAAGAAAATCAACTTCGTTGGCTAGATACTGAGTACTCTTCTGATTGATAATTTACCGTTCCGTTATATCCAATATTCACTTATCTAAGAGCTCGCTGACACTCGCTTTAATGTGTCCGCGGAACAAAACAGTGTCTATTGGCACAACGCAGCGCGTATCGTGAACAAATTAAGCAGAAGCCTTAAAAACAGAGATACAGTTCCAGCTCTTGTTTTATGGTAAAGAGCCAGCGATTTGACTCTATTTGTGGTCCATGTACTGAAATCAAGTTAGCTCTATCGTCATGCTCATGCCACACAAAATGTCGTGAATATCGCAGAAACGGCAAACAAACTCACAAATAAATGTTATCTGAGCCATAAATGCGCCATTGGAACCCATATCTGTTATGCAGTGATCAGTCCATAAGCTGTTTTTTTTAACTCTTCATTCTCACGATTTCTGCAATAAGCGATAACGTCTTGCATCTGGCGTCCGTTTTGCCCAAGGCTGTTCATAGTCGATGTCTGAGCATGGATACCAAAGTGAACACAGAACCTGGTACATGAAGGGAAAAAAAAATTAAAAATGATTTCCCCTAATTTGACAATCCCATAATTTAAAATATATCCTAGATACCTCGCCCATGTTCGCAAATTATGAATATTTTAGTTTTAGTTCACAAAAAACCATAACTACGAATAGTTTTTAACAATCCTGCTTAGGCTTTCTGAAGAGAGATTAAAAAAAAATTAAGGCACACTACACTCAGAAAACATTATTTAAAAAACTGTAGCAGCACTCCTTGGACAAATTAAAGTCTAGGGGATTTTCCCCCCAGAAGAACCAAAAATTTATAAAAATCCAAGAGTCACTGGAGCACAGCCATTCAAACAAACTTCGTAGAGAGCCACCCAAGATGCATTTCCATCAAGTTTGAACTGAATCTGGCAGACGAATTTTGAAAAAAAAGTCGAAAATATTAACGGCGGACCACGGACGACGACACATGGAGAACCATACTATAACATCAGTTGACTGACAAGTCAGCAGAGGTAACAACTTAAAAACAGAAGGAAAAGCCGACTCCAGTGGGAAACATCATGCTGTCTGATTGTCGGATTAAAGGGCATGTTATGTGAATATATCGCTAGTTATACGTACGTCAAATTCGCCGCACCTTCGTTCTGATAACTGAATCAAACCTCTCCTGCCAGCGAACTGGAAATATTCTGTGTGAAGTGCGCTGACACAAACTAGAAGATATAGAATGAGTTTGCCTGTATTTTTTTGTGTGTTTCCTTCCATGTAGAACATGTCTGTCCGAGTTCTTTCAAGGAAGTACCTTGCGGCTTAAATGTACTTTTACAGTAAAAATGTTAACACTGCATACTTGTCGTTCGATGGATAAAAGACACATAATTGTACACATCAAACCACGAGAGCCATACACCATTCTCTA
The DNA here is from genome assembly GCA_964020975.1 of Hermodice carunculata. NCBI lineage: Eukaryota > Metazoa > Annelida > Polychaeta > Eunicida > Amphinomidae > Hermodice > Hermodice carunculata. Next base: position 22,186,549 of record OZ026612.1, read on the forward strand.
TCGTGGGTTTAAAGATGTGCCCAAACGCCAAAGATTTTCTTCACCACTAATTATTGTGCATGTGTGACGTGAAATTTAATAGTCGAATCATCAACTGCTTTTGAAGCATGTATGTACACCAAAGTTGTTTCGTGCACGGGTGGAAACGGACTTGAGAATTTTGAGCATTTAACCCCTCGAGCGTCACAGATATTGAAAAATAGCATTAAAAACTAGAGAAAATTTATTTGCTTGTCAGCAAATCAGTCTGTGTGCTTAAAAAGTTTTCAAACGCTAAAGATTTTTTTCACCACTAAGTTTTGTGTATGTGTGACGTGAGATTTAATAGTCAGTTGCACCATAGCCTGATGTTCGTCGGTGCGGATCCCTGAAGCCGCTCGCAAAGCCCTCTTGCGTGCTGACTTCTGTTCCAAACATTCCACTGCCTGCCACCTCTTTCCAGCCACGAAGCACAGATGTTGCAGGGTGAAACTCTGGAACATTTTATCCCACGGAGCCATACAAAGTCGGCACTCGGGGTGATCACCTCAGGAAGCCATGAAATGCTTCTTGCCGTCCATCCTATTCTGTCTTGTTGACTGTTCCGACGCCATTCCTAGGAGGAGATGGAGTCGCGCATGCGCCTGACCTACAAACGCGGTCCACGCATAATTACAGTATCGTGGCGGCCAACCGCTCTATTGAGGATCAAGACCTTGGCTTACTTGCATGAAAACTAGTGAGACTTGCAAATAACTTTACAGTAATGTTCAGAAGGCTGAACTTAGCCAAACCGCAAATGCACAAGGGCTTACGCTGCTTACGAAAAGCAACACGAGAGGCTATATCTTGGGTTGATAAAATCAACTAAATTGGCGAATGCCAAAAGAGATGAACTGGAGTACGTGACCGAGGCTTCGTAACACCGAGACCGCTTATAGGTGGCGCTGCGGTGCATCGTGCCATAAACCAGGTGGACCAGAAATTTAATTCTGTTGGTATTATTTGGAGAGGCTTGTCCTTTCGGACAATTACCCATGTACAGTCTGTCCAAAAAGAGTTGAGCTCAAAGGGGTGGTCTCATTAATTTTGATGTGCCCTACGTATCTCCCACTGGCCTATCAGATGGCAACATCTGCTGTCTGTTACCGCTGACACTTATGTAAATTAGGTCATATAAACAGGAGCACATGGCCCAGCCAGTGATCAGGAAAACCAAAGTCTTGCTCAGTTAGGTAGCAATTTCAGGTTAAAAAAATGATTGAAATACAGCTTTTAATTTCCATTTGAAAGTTTCTAACTGGTCCCCCACTTGAAGGAGACCTTGGGTGATAGAACTGGCATGTGTGTTCCCCTAATTGACAAATAAACTAAATCTTGTGTTATCGCATACTGACCACATCATAATGAACTTTCCATGTCTTAACAAACCATCAAATTGTAATTTACACCCTTTGAATAACACTATCTTAATTCGATGCAGACATGACAGGGACAGAAATTTCTCAGGGGTGTCTTTCTGATACTTTAATGTCCGAATGGTCAAGAAACATCTAGCAGGAACATCATGAGGTTCAGTAAGTGAAGAGACACCCCTATGTACAGGCAGCTATGGTATGTTTCCTATGAACAGTACAAGGCAATCCTGTAACAGGTCTTTCAGTGAAACCTGTATTCGAAGATTTTGTTGTCTAAGATGCCAAAAATGAATTCACGTACAAACACATTGTAGTATGAAAAATGACTAGGCTATTTGAAAATGTAACTTGCGATGGACTGAAGGAAACAATGATTCAAAAACACACTCTTCAGCTACAAAAGGCCCTGTGCATACAACCACCTGCCTTATTAAATGTGTTTCACTGTACATTTACTGGACACAGGCATGTTTTTCTTTGATAATCTGTGAAATGATGATACGCAATATTGTATACATTAAATCTCAAGTCAGCTTTCTCAGCACTTCATATTGAGGAATCTTTCACACAGTGCAGTTTGTTGAGAAAGGTCTGCTAAATTGTGTCTGTTGAATTGTCCATTGGTGAGAATGTCAGGAGCAAAACGTGGGAAGGTTTTACATAGCCAAGCCAGGGAGTTGGTGCTTAATGTTTCCAAATTCTGTGAACAAGAAGCAGAAGGTGGCGATGTCCCAAGAATACCACTCAAGAGGTGGCTACAACGTTCAGCTGACAGCTTAGGTGTAAGCCAGGCCACAGTCAAACGGATAAGAAAGGATGTAAAAGATGGAAAACAATTGACCACACCTGGAAAGTCAAGGCCACAGAAACGAAGAAAGACAAGCCTTGATGATTTTGATATGGCAGTCATAAGGAGGAGAGTTCATGCCATGTATGCACAGGGGGAGATACCAACCCTCAACAAACTTTTACCTGATATTAAGGCAAATACTAACTTTACTGGGGGGAGATCATCACTCCATTGGATCCTAAAGAAAATGGGATTTTTGTTTGCCAAGGCAAATGGACGCAAGTATCTGTTGGAAAGGTCAGATATAGTGGCATTACGCCACACTTACCTGCGAATTTTACGAGAAAATCGCAAGTCCGATAACCCAAGGCCTGTCATTTACCAAGATGAGACATGGCTTAATGCTCATCACAGTGTTACAAAATGTTGGCAGTTAGATAACCAGGATGTGTCTCAGTGCAGCGGACTGAAAGTTCCAGCAGGACAGGGAACACGTCTGATTATTTGCCATGCTGGCTCGGATATGGGATTTGTTCCCAATGGTTTATTAACATTCAGAGCCAAATCAAAAACAGGAGACTACCACGATGAAATGAACGGGGAAAATTTCAAAAAGTGGTTTTGTCAACAACTTTTGCCAAATATGCCAGACAATTCAATATTAGTAATTGATAACGCACCATACCATAGCATGCAGGAGGAAAAGGCACCTACAACAGCAACTAAGAAAGCTGAAATGAAACTTTGGCTGGAAAAGCACCATATACCTGTGGCTCCAGACATGCTCAAGACAGAGCTGTATGAACTAATTAAAAAGCACAAACCAAGGGAGAAAAAATATGAAATTGACCGAATTGCAAGGGAGCATGGTCACACTGTGGTGCGACTCCCTCCATACCACTGTGATCTGAACCCGATTGAACTGATATGGGCCAACATGAAAAACTATGTAGCTAGAAAGAATGTCTCATGGAAAATGGCTGATGTTGAAAGATTATGTAAAGAAGCAATAGGATCCATTACTGTACAGAACTGGAAAGATGCAGTGGCTCATTGTGAAAAGTTGGAAGCTGAGTACTGGGAAAAAGATGGGCTTATAGAGGAGCGTGTGGGAGAGCTCATCATCAGTTTAGATGATGACAGTGATAGTGACACTGACTCTTCTGATGAGGATACAGGCTCAGAAGATGAGAATGAACAGGAGGGAGAGGATCATGATCTTGGGTGTGCCCCTTTGTCAGGATAATTGTAAGTTTCCTTAATTAATTAATAGCATTCACTTCCAAGTTGCAGCAATGAGGTAAGGATAGTGACAGACCTGACCCTGAGTCACTGGAACCTGTGGATCAGTGTTGTCGCTGACCATGTGTTGTGTGTATGTGTAGCCAAAAATAGCACCCCCTGAAATGTGAGTGGCTAGCCTGCTTGGCGCTCATAAATATGCAGGTCAGCCTCTTTGAGCTCAACTCTTCTTGGACAGACTGTAGTAGTGTATAGGTATGTATTATGCCAGAAATAACTGCTTTTGAAGCATGAATGTTGTTTCGTGCACGGGTGGAAAAGAACTTAAGAATTTTGAGCATTAAACCCCCTCGAGCGTCACAGAGATTAAAAAATAGCATTGAAAACTAGAAAAATTTGATTTGCTTGTCAGCAAATCAGTCTGTGTGCTTAGAAAAATGTTAAAGATTGCCTATTCAGTATCTATTTAACTCCTGCAACAATATTTTTTTCATGTAGATATGTCAAAAACATATCAATAGAAACTGAAAAGGCACCTCTTGAAATCTCTAACAGTTTTGAAGCTAATCAAGATTTAAATTTTGTGTATTGGGCTAATTTGCATAAATCAAACTGCGACAACTTTGATTCATGGTTCATTGGATGCAACTATCCTACAAAGCAATCAAATGAAGTTTGAATAACATCTCAGTCTATAATAGTTGAAGTTATTCAAGTTTTAAATATTATGTATTCTCCTTATTCGCATAAATTAAAATGTTGCAACTTTAGTTCATGCTTCGTTGGATTCGGCTGACAAATCTACGAATTGAAGTTGGAATGACACCTCTATCTGTAATTGTTTGAAAGTTATTCAAGAATTCAATCTTGAATATTTTGCGAATTTGCACAAATCAAAATGCTACAACATTGGTTCATAATTCATTGGATGCAGCTTTCACAAACCTACACATTTAAGATGAATTCACACCTTTATTGATGATAGTTTTGGAGATAGTTCAATTTTCAAATGTTTCATGTGCTGCTAATTGGCATACTTGTAAATGGTACAGTTTTTGTTCACTGTCCATTAGATTGACAGGTGTCAGAAACCTGCATTTGCTACTTTAAATTTCGTGTCCATCTGTAATAGCTTGGAAGAGACGGAGCTTAAAAAATTTAATTGTCCTTTATTTGCATTATTTTTAACTTGACATTTCAATATGATGCTAAACCCATATTTATACTATGAATTAAAACTTACAAGTTACATCAACACCAGATTCCCATGGTTTATAAATCTTTGTCATAAAATGCCTGCAACATAAGAAACATATATACATTGATATACATGTATTTATCAGTACATGTATTTTAGTTTCACTATTCACAGGAACATAGAACATTGACTTGACAATCTCTACTAATATCAACTATTGGGCTCGCCTAATCCACTGTCATACATAGCATTCAGTTCAACTTCACATACTTCTTACAGAGATTTATGTGTCTAACTCCCCCCCCCGTCAAAATGCCACAAAGTCGGGTCCGAATCCAATTTTTAATACGCAACTACTTTCGATATAAATAAACACATTATAGATATGTGTGTGTTTCTGCCTTTTTCACTGTAGTGTTCTTTCTTTTGTTTCTTTTCTCAGGAATAGGCAACTTGTCGAATGGGGGAATCATTAAACTGTACATTAATGAAAGCAAGTTAAAATAAGTTTCTGTGTACATGTATCATTTCAGTATAAGGTTTTTTGCCGCGGGTACCCGGGTGCTTGCCGGGTCCCGGGTACTCGTTACGGGTCCCGAGTATTAAACATAATTAATTTGCAGGTCCCCGGACCCGACTTTTTCCCCTAAGTCAATGCACTTGTTTAACTATTGTGTGTCACCAGACAGAATGTCTAAGCAAACTTAAGTTGTAAGTTTGCACAGGCAACATCCAACTTCACATAGCTCTTGACAAAAATCTACACCATTGCATATGCACGTTTGAGAATCCAGGTTCAACAACCTACTAAAGGTGTGGACAAACTGAGCTTGCAAGTTTGGCTGAACATGGGTGATTTAAGATGAATCTTTGTTGGAAGGGCAGTGTTCACAAAGATTATGAAACAATGTTATAGATATTTAACTGATGAGCAAATGTCACTGTGGGTCCAGAAATACAACAGCTATGCCTATGGGAGCTGATACTTCCTGCATGCCCCTATGTACCCACTACCCTGACCATAATCCTTCCATGTTACAGTTGGCCATTACAGACAGTTTGGATCTGTGTTTGAGCGATTCTGGTAGTTGATCTGAATCTCCCTTTACCAAGACATGCTGAACTTTGGTATATATTTCATTGGATGCTGCTTTGCCACTTACCTATTGGTGAAATGGCACGTCCTAGTCAGCACCAACTGACTGGAAAATGTTTCAGGAGCCTCCTTGTTTACACAAGGTGAGCCACAACACTGGGCGCTGGTGCCCCTGTACAGATATGTATCAGGCCAGACTCTCACGGTTCAGTTATCTCTGGTTGCATAACAGTCTGACTCTGGAAGCAATGAACAGCTTCTGGGCACAGTGGGGGAGCCATGAGTGTGTCTGATGCATGTTTATTCAAAGGAAATTCAGTGAATTTAACATAAATAGGATGGATTCATATCTAAATGCAGCCCTACTGTAACACATATTGAGCAAAAGAGGGAGCCACTTGCAACAGGGCAGACTCATGTATTTAGGATGGTCAAAAGTACTTTCTCAACAAAATGAACAACACAAACACAGAATAATCTCAAGAAAATGTATTAACATATATTTGAAACATAAAGGATGTCTAAATTGATCAGAAATGGACTCTCTTTGCTTGAAAAGTGTTATTTATGGATGCTTATGTAGTATATAGTACAAATCTGCCCTGAACATTGTGGAAGCATCAGTCTGTTACCCCGGCAACAGAGGAAGTGAGCAGGATCGCAGTTAAATATGAATGTCTCCTATTAGCTTTTTCAACTTTATTTGCATGCTACAGGTTTTTGCTTTAGCAATGGACCCACATATTAAGCTTTGAATGACAACTCTATCAAAAAACTTTTGAAGATATGTAAGATTTGAAATTTCCACAGGTATGCCCCTAACTTGCATAATATTCAACATGTCACTGTTCCAAACAATATGTGCAACTTCACTACTAGCTAGGTCCATGACCATGCCAACTTTGGTACTTTTCCGAACAATACTGTCCAAGAAAAGTTGACCACAAAACTGGCACACGGAAATAAATAAATAAATAAATAAATAAATAAATAAATAAATAAATAAATAAATAAATAAATAAATGAATAAATAAATAAATAAACAAGCAAACAAACAGACAAACAAACAAACAAGCAAACAAACAAACAAACAAATAAATAAATAAACAAACAAATAAATAAATGAATAAATTTGATTTTGCTTGTCAGCAAATCAGTCTGTGTGCTTTGAAAACTTTTACAGATTGCCTATTGAGTATTTGGGAAACTTGACAAAATTGTTAACTTCTACCCCTGATTTCCCTAATTCTCATAAATTAGAAATAAGATAGAATAGCAACAGGGCCAGTCTCCCTGGGGATTGAAGTGTAAGCTTGTTGCACCACTCCCTCTATTCTAATAGGTATGGAGGCCAGACTCTCACATTTCAATTATCTCTGGTCCCATAGCAGCCTGTCTTTGAAAACATTTACCAGCTTAAGGGCACAGTGGGGTGCCGAGACTCTGTCAGATGCACAGTGTATTCTGTGTGATTTAGTGAATTTAAATAAATTAAAGTTCTGAACTTTGTATGCAAGCTATAGCATTTTGATTTAGCAACAGACCCACATATCAAAACAGTTTCTAACATTTTCAAATTAAAAATTCCTGGTACTTTACTGATGTTGACAGGCATATTAATCAAAAAGTTTTAAAATTTATGTTAATGTTTCTATAATTGACCTCAAATTTACTTTAAAGATTAGTGCTTTAAACATGCGTTACCCTATGCCCACAAGTGTTCACCCCCGCGATGCCCTCTCCAGTCAGCTGGAGGTGAGAAAAGTCTATGCTTTGCTGGTTCTGTGAAAGCATAAACCTCGATATATTGATCCCGCCCTTCGGGGGCGGGCTCAATATATCGAGGTCTATGGTGAAAGGAGTCCATTATTGGACCAATTATTATTCTAATCTGCCTTATTCTGCCACGATAAAAACGTAACTTTATGCAGAAGCATCTAATTCGTAGAGATTTTGAGTGCTGAATTGCACATGTGCGAGTTGTGTCCAACTATTTTCCCATTCAAATCGCGACATTCCTCTTTTGCCTGAGGAGCTGCCGCCACAAGAGGCACGTTTGCATACGTTGTCTGGTTTTCCATATACCAAAGAAATGAAGACAAAGTGCATTTGGAAATTAAATTGCATTGATGTATTTGGATTTCAACAATTTTTCTGGAAAAGAAAGCGATTGATTAAAGAGAAGTGTCCGTGATGTAGCCATCCTATTCAATTGCTGAACTGAATGACGGTTTTGTTAAGGTATCCAACGCGCCAAAGTACGCAAAGGAGAGTACAGGGTCTTCACCCTTCCTTTCCCGCTTAAGTCACCTAAAAGTGCCCTGGTGTTAATTGTCGTCTGGGTTCATGTAAATATTTTCACTTAAATTTAGTATAAGTTGAATACGTTTGTGCCTAGAATTGTAGATAACACCTTTTAGGACGACATAACCCAGGTCGATATTCCCAGCCCGCGTCAAGAAAAGCTATTTACTCCTTTTTTATTCTGAGGAGAAAAACGTCAAAGTAATGTCTAGTGGGATAAAGTGCCTTCATTTCTAAACCAAATATCAGAGATATATGCATTCGCAAGATAATATTACTATATGCTCAATTAACTGCAAAGCTCTGCAATGTCTGCCTGTATTAAAGATACAACTCAAAATTGCTGCATAAAGACAAGCATTTTAGGGTAAAATTTAGTTTTGTGAAATTTAAGATTTATCTCGAAAAACTTGCGAAACAAAATGACAAATCTCTTGCTATTATGATCTTAATACAAACGCTTTCGTGCAGCATGGACCACGTCATGCCCCGCGGTTGTCAACAAATACGAAAGAGGACGCAGTGTACCTGCACTGGACTCCATGTACATCATTACTTGTTCATAGATCTAGCTCACGGGGTAGATATACCACATAGCCATTGGGGGTTGGGAGGGGGAGGCAACTTTATTCATATCATCTGACCATGCATTGCTATGGGCCAATGTCACAAATGTGTTGACACTTACCTGAACATTGGCAGTAAATATCGTTTTAATTTGAATAAGAATGCAAAAGTCATTGAGAAGAGTCGATGTCATGGGCAGATTGTCTCATTTCGTCATACATCAGGATAGCTGTGATCCATATCAACGTGACATTTATATTTTGTTTGCTAAAGTATATGGAAAGATTTGGTAGACCTAATACTGACGGACCAATTTGTATATTGGCCTATGTGCATACAGAAAAAAAGGTGCATTGCGGGTGCCCGGCTTTGCCTTATAGGCCTATAGGTATGCGAATTTCTTTTTCAGCATATGTGCCGGGGAAGCACATAGATAGAGCTTATTTTAAATTATGTTGGATGTTTAAGAGGGCATTACATTCAAGGGGTCTGATTTACACTTTTTAAAAGGATCACAACAAAATACTTGGCATAAAAAGCTTAAAATCCACGGTCATGTAAAGACAATAGTATAACTTGGGTAGCCATGTTTTTGTTTTGCGTTGTAGGAAATGGTTTTTATGTTATTAAATTTATAAGCGTTTTTCCATTTTGGAGCTCACAAAGTGGCATTTGTTGTGTTTTATGGCCCGAAAAACGTTGGATCCCAGGAAATAACAACGAGTTGCCATGAAGTAGCTGGATATGGTGATTTATTCCTTAGGGAAATATCATCGTTCCTACAGTCTCCCTTAATACACCTTGTTACGGGTACGTCCCACGCACCTCTCCTTTACATGCAGAAACTTATGGATACTAACTGTAAACCAGAATGTAAACGCAATATATTTCATGATGAAAAAACATACGTGAATAGGAAAACACATATTGTACACATTACGTACTCATATTTGCGCGTTTGGAACCGTAAAAATACCAATCTACTTGTCACCTGATCGGTAATTGCGAAAATACATGCAATATCTTACCAGATATCCAAACCTGCATATTATGAAAATCTTTATGACATATACAGGTAACGCGAAAGAACAAATGCATCCTTGTACATGTAAATGAAATATGTGTTTTGAAACAACATGACACAACACAACATGTCCCCGTGCATGCGTCTAGTGCAAGTATATACATGGTTAATGTGCACACGCGAACTGAAAAGTATGTGGGCTGTGGGCGTTCCCTTGTGTGTATATAATAATACACAAGGCATCCCACTCCTAAGAGGGCTAGGATGGAATACAATCAGAGACGGAATTGCCAAAGCAAAGCTTAAGTACTGGGGGTATTTACAAGCAGTAAATGAAGACAAGTGGTGCAGGAAGGTTTACAATGAAGTAGTCAAGGAACAAACAAGATGGGTCAAAGATATAAATAAGTTGGCAGAGAGATACAAATTGAAAGGATATGATGAGGTTGATGACTGGAAAGTGTATGCGGGTAGGACTGTTACAGAGGGCTGGAAGGAAGACTGGAAAAGATGAGTCAGGGAAAAGAGTACATTAAAAGCCAAAGAAAAGTGTGTGTTGGGATGGAGAGATGGGATCTAGGCTTCTTTTTTCAAAGTAGGCAGGCGTGATCAATCTAGAAAAGAGAAAACACAAGTGGACAACAGGTAGTAAATGGTAAATGTAAGGTATGTAGACAAGAGGCAGATGAGACAGTGGATCATTGGCTGCATTGGTGTGATGCATATAGAGAGATAAGAGAAGAATTTTTCAGAAAGTGGGACAGGGAAGACTGTAATAACAAGGGTCTAGAAGAGGTTCAGTGTTTAAAGGAAGATGAACGTGTAGCATGGGTTTTAGGTCTCAGAGGTGGCTTTCTGGGAGCCAGGAAAGGCACTAAATAGTACAGAAAAACATGATCCATATTCATTAATTCCAAACCCAACAATGACAGCAAAGAGATTTCACAACTGCCAAAGCATCAACATTTCTCTTCCAATACCAATGTGAAGAAACAAATTTCACTCCTGACTTGAGACAGGCAGTCACCCATAAAAGGCAACTGGTGGTTTTAAACCGGTCCTCTCAACCTTAGAAATATTCATCATTAATTACAGACACTAGTTCTTTTCCAAAATCTATAGGCCTAACCACCAAAACACAAATTTCATTACATCTGCCAAAAATAAAAAGAGACTAGTTAGGCCTATCACCTTTTAGTTCTCCCGACTTGTCAGTCAGCTAAGTTTACTGCAAAAGAGTAAAGTAGGCCTGCGTCGTTTTTGTGAAATTTATGAATCTGGAACATTATAAACACACTCTACCTCCACTATAACTATGAGTCGGAGAACAAAGCCCACAGCACAACATAGCCAATGAAGTAATTTCCAAATAGTACAGAAAAACATGATCCATATTCATTAATTCCAAACCCAACAATGACAGCAAAGAGATTTCACAACTGCCAAAGCATCAACATTTCTCTTCCAATACCAATGTGAAGAAACAAATTTCACTCCTGACTTGAGACAGGCAGTCACCCATAAAAGGCAACTGGTGGTTTTAAACCGGTCCTCTCAACCTTAGAAATATTCATCATTAATTACAGACACTAGTTCTTTTCCAAAATCTATAGGCCTAACCACCAAAACACAAATTTCATTACATCTGCCAAAAATAAAAAGAGACTAGTTAGGCCTATCACCTTTTAGTTCTCCCGACTTGTCAGTCAGCTAAGTTTACTGCAAAAGAGTAAAGTAGGCCTGCGTCGTTTTTGTGAAATTTATGAATCTGGAACATTATAAACACACTCTACCTCCACTATAACTATGAGTCGGAGAACAAAGCCCACAGCACAACATAGCCAATGAAGTAATTTCCAAATAGTACAGAAAAACATGATCCATATTCATTAATTCCAAACCCAACAATGACAGCAAAGAGATTTCACAACTGCCAAAGCATCAACATTTCTCTTCCAATACCAATGTGAAGAAACAAATTTCACTCCTGACTTGAGACAGGCAGTCACCCATAAAAGGCAACTGGTGGTTTTAAACCGGTCCTCTCAACCTTAGAAATATTCATCATTAATTACAGACACTAGTTCTTTTCCAAAATCTATAGGCCTAACCACCAAAACACAAATTTCATTACATCTGCCAAAAATAAAAAGAGACTAGTTAGGCCTATCACCTTTTAGTTCTCCCGACTTGTCAGTCAGCTAAGTTTACTGCAAAAGAGTAAAGTAGGCCTGCGTCGTTTTTGTGAAATTTATGAATCTGGAACATTATAAACACACTCTACCTCCACTATAACTATGAGTCGGAGAACAAAGCCCACAGCACAACATAGCCAATGAAGTAATTTCCAAATAGTACAGAAAAACATGATCCATATTCATTAATTCCAAACCCAACAATGACAGCAAAGAGATTTCACAACTGCCAAAGCATCAACATTTCTCTTCCAATACCAATGTGAAGAAACAAATTTCACTCCTGACTTGAGACAGGCAGTCACCCATAAAAGGCAACTGGTGGTTTTAAACCGGTCCTCTCAACCTTAGAAATATTCATCATTAATTACAGACACTAGTTCTTTTCCAAAATCTATAGGCCTAACCACCAAAACACAAATTTCATTACATCTGCCAAAAATAAAAAGAGACTAGTTAGGCCTATCACCTTTTAGTTCTCCCGACTTGTCAGTCAGCTAAGTTTACTGCAAAAGAGTAAAGTAGGCCTGCGTCGTTTTTGTGAAATTTATGAATCTGGAACATTATAAACACACTCTACCTCCACTATAACTATGAGTCGGAGAACAAAGCCCACAGCACAACATAGCCAATGAAGTAATTTCCAAATAGTACAGAAAAACATGATCCATATTCATTAATTCCAAACCCAACAATGACAGCAAAGAGATTTCACAACTGCCAAAGCATCAACATTTCTCTTCCAATACCAATGTGAAGAAACAAATTTCACTCCTGACTTGAGACAGGCAGTCACCCATAAAAGGCAACTGGTGGTTTTAAACCGGTCCTCTCAACCTTAGAAATATTCATCATTAATTACAGACACTAGTTCTTTTCCAAAATCTATAGGCCTAACCACCAAAACACAAATTTCATTACATCTGCCAAAAATAAAAAGAGACTAGTTAGGCCTATCACCTTTTAGTTCTCCCGACTTGTCAGTCAGCTAAGTTTACTGCAAAAGAGTAAAGTAGGCCTGCGTCGTTTTTGTGAAATTTATGAATCTGGAACATTATAAACACACTCTACCTCCACTATAACTATGAGTCGGAGAACAAAGCCCACAGCACAACATAGCCAATGAAGTAATTTCCAAATAGTACAGAAAAACATGATCCATATTCATTAATTCCAAACCCAACAATGACAGCAAAGAGATTTCACAACTGCCAAAGCATCAACATTTCTCTTCCAATACCAATGTGAAGAAACAAATTTCACTCCTGACTTGAGACAGGCAGTCACCCATAAAAGGCAACTGGTGGTTTTAAACCGGTCCTCTCAACCTTAGAAATATTCATCATTAATTACAGACACTAGTTCTTTTCCAAAATCTATAGGCCTAACCACCAAAACACAAATTTCATTACATCTGCCAAAAATAAAAAGAGACTAGTTAGGCCTATCACCTTTTAGTTCTCCCGACTTGTCAGTCAGCTAAGTTTACTGCAAAAGAGTAAAGTAGGCCTGCGTCGTTTTTGTGAAATTTATGAATCTGGAACATTATAAACACACTCTACCTCCACTATAACTATGAGTCGGAGAACAAAGCCCACAGCACAACATAGCCAATGAAGTAATTTCCAAATAGTACAGAAAAACATGATCCATATTCATTAATTCCAAACCCAACAATGACAGCAAAGAGATTTCACAACTGCCAAAGCATCAACATTTCTCTTCCAATACCAATGTGAAGAAACAAATTTCACTCCTGACTTGAGACAGGCAGTCACCCATAAAAGGCAACTGGTGGTTTTAAACCGGTCCTCTCAACCTTAGAAATATTCATCATTAATTACAGACACTAGTTCTTTTCCAAAATCTATAGGCCTAACCACCAAAACACAAATTTCATTACATCTGCCAAAAATAAAAAGAGACTAGTTAGGCCTATCACCTTTTAGTTCTCCCGACTTGTCAGTCAGCTAAGTTTACTGCAAAAGAGTAAAGTAGGCCTGCGTCGTTTTTGTGAAATTTATGAATCTGGAACATTATAAACACACTCTACCTCCACTATAACTATGAGTCGGAGAACAAAGCCCACAGCACAACATAGCCAATGAAGTAATTTCCAAATAGTACAGAAAAACATGATCCATATTCATTAATTCCAAACCCAACAATGACAGCAAAGAGATTTCACAACTGCCAAAGCATCAACATTTCTCTTCCAATACCAATGTGAAGAAACAAATTTCACTCCTGACTTGAGACAGGCAGTCACCCATAAAAGGCAACTGGTGGTTTTAAACCGGTCCTCTCAACCTTAGAAATATTCATCATTAATTACAGACACTAGTTCTTTTCCAAAATCTATAGGCCTAACCACCAAAACACAAATTTCATTACATCTGCCAAAAATAAAAAGAGACTAGTAAGGCCTATCACCTTTTAGTTCTCCCGACTTGTCAGTCAGCTAAGTTTACTGCAAAAGAGTAAAGTAGGCCTGCGTCGTTTTTGTGAAATTTATGAATCTGGAACATTATAAACACACTCTACCTCCACTATAACTATGAGTCGGAGAACAAAGCCCACAGCACAACATAGCCAATGAAGTAATTTCCAAATAGTACAGAAAAACATGATCCATATTCATTAATTCCAAACCCAACAATGACAGCAAAGAGATTTCACAACTGCCAAAGCATCAACATTTCTCTTCCAATACCAATGTGAAGAAACAAATTTCACTCCTGACTTGAGACAGGCAGTCACCCATAAAAGGCAACTGGTGGTTTTAAACCGGTCCTCTCAACCTTAGAAATATTCATCATTAATTACAGACACTAGTTCTTTTCCAAAATCTATAGGCCTAACCACCAAAACACAAATTTCATTACATCTGCCAAAAATAAAAAGAGACTAGTTAGGCCTATCACCTTTTAGTTCTCCCGACTTGTCAGTCAGCTAAGTTTACTGCAAAAGAGTAAAGTAGGCCTGCGTCGTTTTTGTGAAATTTATGAATCTGGAACATTATAAACACACTCTACCTCCACTATAACTATGAGTCGGAGAACAAAGCCCACAGCACAACATAGCCAATGAAGTAATTTCCAAATAGTACAGAAAAACATGATCCATATTCATTAATTCCAAACCCAACAATGACAGCAAAGAGATTTCACAACTGCCAAAGCATCAACATTTCTCTTCCAATACCAATGTGAAGAAACAAATTTCACTCCTGACTTGAGACAGGCAGTCACCCATAAAAGGCAACTGGTGGTTTTAAACCGGTCCTCTCAACCTTAGAAATATTCATCATTAATTACAGACACTAGTTCTTTTCCAAAATCTATAGGCCTAACCACCAAAACACAAATTTCATTACATCTGCCAAAAATAAAAAGAGACTAGTTAGGCCTATCACCTTTTAGTTCTCCCGACTTGTCAGTCAGCTAAGTTTACTGCAAAAGAGTAAAGTAGGCCTGCGTCGTTTTTGTGAAATTTATGAATCTGGAACATTATAAACACACTCTACCTCCACTATAACTATGAGTCGGAGAACAAAGCCCACAGCACAACATAGCCAATGAAGTAATTTCCAAATAGTACAGAAAAACATGATCCATATTCATTAATTCCAAACCCAACAATGACAGCAAAGAGATTTCACAACTGCCAAAGCATCAACATTTCTCTTCCAATACCAATGTGAAGAAACAAATTTCACTCCTGACTTGAGACAGGCAGTCACCCATAAAAGGCAACTGGTGGTTTTAAACCGGTCCTCTCAACCTTAGAAATATTCATCATTAATTACAGACACTAGTTCTTTTCCAAAATCTATAGGCCTAACCACCAAAACACAAATTTCATTACATCTGCCAAAAATAAAAAGAGACTAGTTAGGCCTATCACCTTTTAGTTCTCCCGACTTGTCAGTCAGCTAAGTTTACTGCAAAAGAGTAAAGTAGGCCTGCGTCGTTTTTGTGAAATTTATGAATCTGGAACATTATAAACACACTCTACCTCCACTATAACTATGAGTCGGAGAACAAAGCCCACAGCACAACATAGCCAATGAAGTAATTTCCAAATAGTACAGAAAAACATGATCCATATTCATTAATTCCAAACCCAACAATGACAGCAAAGAGATTTCACAACTGCCAAAGCATCAACATTTCTCTTCCAATACCAATGTGAAGAAACAAATTTCACTCCTGACTTGAGACAGGCAGTCACCCATAAAAGGCAACTGGTGGTTTTAAACCGGTCCTCTCAACCTTAGAAATATTCATCATTAATTACAGACACTAGTTCTTTTCCAAAATCTATAGGCCTAACCACCAAAACACAAATTTCATTACATCTGCCAAAAATAAAAAGAGACTAGTTAGGCCTATCACCTTTTAGTTCTCCCGACTTGTCAGTCAGCTAAGTTTACTGCAAAAGAGTAAAGTAGGCCTGCGTCGTTTTTGTGAAATTTATGAATCTGGAACATTATAAACACACTCTACCTCCACTATAACTATGAGTCGGAGAACAAAGCCCACAGCACAACATAGCCAATGAAGTAATTTCCAAATAGTACAGAAAAACATGATCCATATTCATTAATTCCAAACCCAACAATGACAGCAAAGAGATTTCACAACTGCCAAAGCATCAACATTTCTCTTCCAATACCAATGTGAAGAAACAAATTTCACTCCTGACTTGAGACAGGCAGTCACCCATAAAAGGCAACTGGTGGTTTTAAACCGGTCCTCTCAACCTTAGAAATATTCATCATTAATTACAGACACTAGTTCTTTTCCAAAATCTATAGGCCTAACCACCAAAACACAAATTTCATTACATCTGCCAAAAATAAAAAGAGACTAGTTAGGCCTATCACCTTTTAGTTCTCCCGACTTGTCAGTCAGCTAAGTTTACTGCAAAAGAGTAAAGTAGGCCTGCGTCGTTTTTGTGAAATTTATGAATCTGGAACATTATAAACACACTCTACCTCCACTATAACTATGAGTCGGAGAACAAAGCCCACAGCACAACATAGCCAATGAAGTAATTTCCAAATAGTACAGAAAAACATGATCCATATTCATTAATTCCAAACCCAACAATGACAGCAAAGAGATTTCACAACTGCCAAAGCATCAACATTTCTCTTCCAATACCAATGTGAAGAAACAAATTTCACTCCTGACTTGAGACAGGCAGTCACCCATAAAAGGCAACTGGTGGTTTTAAACCGGTCCTCTCAACCTTAGAAATATTCATCATTAATTACAGACACTAGTTCTTTTCCAAAATCTATAGGCCTAACCACCAAAACACAAATTTCATTACATCTGCCAAAAATAAAAAGAGACTAGTTAGGCCTATCACCTTTTAGTTCTCCCGACTTGTCAGTCAGCTAAGTTTACTGCAAAAGAGTAAAGTAGGCCTGCGTCGTTTTTATGAAATTTATGAATCTGGAACATTATAAACACACTCTACCTCCACTATAACTATGAGTCGGAGAACAAAGCCCACAGCACAACATAGCCAATGAAGTAATTTCCAAATAGTACAGAAAAACATGATCCATATTCATTAATTCCAAACCCAACAATGACAGCAAAGAGATTTCACAACTGCCAAAGCATCAACATTTCTCTTCCAATACCAATGTGAAGAAACAAATTTCACTCCTGACTTGAGACAGGCAGTCACCCATAAAAGGCAACTGGTGGTTTTAAACCGGTCCTCTCAACCTTAGAAATATTCATCATTAATTACAGACACTAGTTCTTTTCCAAAATCTATAGGCCTAACCACCAAAACACAAATTTCATTACATCTGCCAAAAATAAAAAGAGACTAGTTAGGCCTATCACCTTTTAGTTCTCCCGACTTGTCAGTCAGCTAAGTTTACTGCAAAAGAGTAAAGTAGGCCTGCGTCGTTTTTGTGAAATTTATGAATCTGGAACATTATAAACACACTCTACCTCCACTATAACTATGAGTCGGAGAACAAAGCCCACAGCACAACATAGCCAATGAAGTAATTTCCAAATAGTACAGAAAAACATGATCCATATTCATTAATTCCAAACCCAACAATGACAGCAAAGAGATTTCACAACTGCCAAAGCATCAACATTTCTCTTCCAATACCAATGTGAAGAAACAAATTTCACTCCTGACTTGAGACAGGCAGTCACCCATAAAAGGCAACTGGTGGTTTTAAACCGGTCCTCTCAACCTTAGAAATATTCATCATTAATTACAGACACTAGTTCTTTTCCAAAATCTATAGGCCTAACCACCAAAACACAAATTTCATTACATCTGCCAAAAATAAAAAGAGACTAGTTAGGCCTATCACCTTTTAGTTCTCCCGACTTGTCAGTCAGCTAAGTTTACTGCAAAAGAGTAAAGTAGGCCTGCGTCGTTTTTGTGAAATTTATGAATCTGGAACATTATAAACACACTCTACCTCCACTATAACTATGAGTCGGAGAACAAAGCCCACAGCACAACATAGCCAATGAAGTAATTTCCAAATAGTACAGAAAAACATGATCCATATTCATTAATTCCAAACCCAACAATGACAGCAAAGAGATTTCACAACTGCCAAAGCATCAACATTTCTCTTCCAATACCAATGTGAAGAAACAAATTTCACTCCTGACTTGAGACAGGCAGTCACCCATAAAAGGCAACTGGTGGTTTTAAACCGGTCCTCTCAACCTTAGAAATATTCATCATTAATTACAGACACTAGTTCTTTTCCAAAATCTATAGGCCTAACCACCAAAACACAAATTTCATTACATCTGCCAAAAATAAAAAGAGACTAGTTAGGCCTATCACCTTTTAGTTCTCCCGACTTGTCAGTCAGCTAAGTTTACTGCAAAAGAGTAAAGTAGGCCTGCGTCGTTTTTGTGAAATTTATGAATCTGGAACATTATAAACACACTCTACCTCCACTATAACTATGAGTCGGAGAACAAAGCCCACAGCACAACATAGCCAATGAAGTAATTTCCAAATAGTACAGAAAAACATGATCCATATTCATTAATTCCAAACCCAACAATGACAGCAAAGAGATTTCACAACTGCCAAAGCATCAACATTTCTCTTCCAATACCAATGTGAAGAAACAAATTTCACTCCTGACTTGAGACAGGCAGTCACCCATAAAAGGCAACTGGTGGTTTTAAACCGGTCCTCTCAACCTTAGAAATATTCATCATTAATTACAGACACTAGTTCTTTTCCAAAATCTATAGGCCTAACCACCAAAACACAAATTTCATTACATCTGCCAAAAATAAAAAGAGACTAGTAAGGCCTATCACCTTTTAGTTCTCCCGACTTGTCAGTCAGCTAAGTTTACTGCAAAAGAGTAAAGTAGGCCTGCGTCGTTTTTGTGAAATTTATGAATCTGGAACATTATAAACACACTCTACCTCCACTATAACTATGAGTCGGAGAACAAAGCCCACAGCACAACATAGCCAATGAAGTAATTTCCAAATAGTACAGAAAAACATGATCCATATTCATTAATTCCAAACCCAACAATGACAGCAAAGAGATTTCACAACTGCCAAAGCATCAACATTTCTCTTCCAATACCAATGTGAAGAAACAAATTTCACTCCTGACTTGAGACAGGCAGTCACCCATAAAAGGCAACTGGTGGTTTTAAACCGGTCCTCTCAACCTTAGAAATATTCATCATTAATTACAGACACTAGTTCTTTTCCAAAATCTATAGGCCTAACCACCAAAACACAAATTTCATTACATCTGCCAAAAATAAAAAGAGACTAGTTAGGCCTATCACCTTTTAGTTCTCCCGACTTGTCAGTCAGCTAAGTTTACTGCAAAAGAGTAAAGTAGGCCTGCGTCGTTTTTGTGAAATTTATGAATCTGGAACATTATAAACACACTCTACCTCCACTATAACTATGAGTCGGAGAACAAAGCCCACAGCACAACATAGCCAATGAAGTAATTTCCAAATAGTACAGAAAAACATGATCCATATTCATTAATTCCAAACCCAACAATGACAGCAAAGAGATTTCACAACTGCCAAAGCATCAACATTTCTCTTCCAATACCAATGTGAAGAAACAAATTTCACTCCTGACTTGAGACAGGCAGTCACCCATAAAAGGCAACTGGTGGTTTTAAACCGGTCCTCTCAACCTTAGAAATATTCATCATTAATTACAGACACTAGTTCTTTTCCAAAATCTATAGGCCTAACCACCAAAACACAAATTTCATTACATCTGCCAAAAATAAAAAGAGACTAGTTAGGCCTATCACCTTTTAGTTCTCCCGACTTGTCAGTCAGCTAAGTTTACTGCAAAAGAGTAAAGTAGGCCTGCGTCGTTTTTGTGAAATTTATGAATCTGGAACATTATAAACACACTCTACCTCCACTATAACTATGAGTCGGAGAACAAAGCCCACAGCACAACATAGCCAATGAAGTAATTTCCAAATAGTACAGAAAAACATGATCCATATTCATTAATTCCAAACCCAACAATGACAGCAAAGAGATTTCACAACTGCCAAAGCATCAACATTTCTCTTCCAATACCAATGTGAAGAAACAAATTTCACTCCTGACTTGAGACAGGCAGTCACCCATAAAAGGCAACTGGTGGTTTTAAACCGGTCCTCTCAACCTTAGAAATATTCATCATTAATTACAGACACTAGTTCTTTTCCAAAATCTATAGGCCTAACCACCAAAACACAAATTTCATTACATCTGCCAAAAATAAAAAGAGACTAGTTAGGCCTATCACCTTTTAGTTCTCCCGACTTGTCAGTCAGCTAAGTTTACTGCAAAAGAGTAAAGTAGGCCTGCGTCGTTTTTGTGAAATTTATGAATCTGGAACATTATAAACACACTCTACCTCCACTATAACTATGAGTCGGAGAACAAAGCCCACAGCACAACATAGCCAATGAAGTAATTTCCAAATAGTACAGAAAAACATGATCCATATTCATTAATTCCAAACCCAACAATGACAGCAAAGAGATTTCACAACTGCCAAAGCATCAACATTTCTCTTCCAATACCAATGTGAAGAAACAAATTTCACTCCTGACTTGAGACAGGCAGTCACCCATAAAAGGCAACTGGTGGTTTTAAACCGGTCCTCTCAACCTTAGAAATATTCATCATTAATTACAGACACTAGTTCTTTTCCAAAATCTATAGGCCTAACCACCAAAACACAAATTTCATTACATCTGCCAAAAATAAAAAGAGACTAGTTAGGCCTATCACCTTTTAGTTCTCCCGACTTGTCAGTCAGCTAAGTTTACTGCAAAAGAGTAAAGTAGGCCTGCGTCGTTTTTGTGAAATTTATGAATCTGGAACATTATAAACACACTCTACCTCCACTATAACTATGAGTCGGAGAACAAAGCCCACAGCACAACATAGCCAATGAAGTAATTTCCAAATAGTACAGAAAAACATGATCCATATTCATTAATTCCAAACCCAACAATGACAGCAAAGAGATTTCACAACTGCCAAAGCATCAACATTTCTCTTCCAATACCAATGTGAAGAAACAAATTTCACTCCTGACTTGAGACAGGCAGTCACCCATAAAAGGCAACTGGTGGTTTTAAACCGGTCCTCTCAACCTTAGAAATATTCATCATTAATTACAGACACTAGTTCTTTTCCAAAATCTATAGGCCTAACCACCAAAACACAAATTTCATTACATCTGCCAAAAATAAAAAGAGACTAGTTAGGCCTATCACCTTTTAGTTCTCCCGACTTGTCAGTCAGCTAAGTTTACTGCAAAAGAGTAAAGTAGGCCTGCGTCGTTTTTATGAAATTTATGAATCTGGAACATTATAAACACACTCTACCTCCACTATAACTATGAGTCGGAGAACAAAGCCCACAGCACAACATAGCCAATGAAGTAATTTCCAAATAGTACAGAAAAACATGATCCATATTCATTAATTCCAAACCCAACAATGACAGCAAAGAGATTTCACAACTGCCAAAGCATCAACATTTCTCTTCCAATACCAATGTGAAGAAACAAATTTCACTCCTGACTTGAGACAGGCAGTCACCCATAAAAGGCAATTGGTGGTTTTAAACCGGTCCTCTCAACCTTAGAAATATTCATCATTAATTACAGACACTAGTTCTTTTCCAAAATCTATAGGCCTAACCACCAAAACACAAATTTCATTACATCTGCCAAAAATAAAAAGAGACTAGTAAGGCCTATCACCTTTTAGTTCTCCCGACTTGTCAGTCAGCTAAGTTTACTGCAAAAGAGTAAAGTAGGCCTGCGTCGTTTTTGTGAAATTTATGAATCTGGAACATTATAAACACACTCTACCTCCACTATAACTATGAGTCGGAGAACAAAGCCCACAGCACAACATAGCCAATGAAGTAATTTCCAAATAGTACAGAAAAACATGATCCATATTCATTAATTCCAAACCCAACAATGACAGCAAAGAGATTTCACAACTGCCAAAGCATCAACATTTCTCTTCCAATACCAATGTGAAGAAACAAATTTCACTCCTGACTTGAGACAGGCAGTCACCCATAAAAGGCAACTGGTGGTTTTAAACCGGTCCTCTCAACCTTAGAAATATTCATCATTAATTACAGACACTAGTTCTTTTCCAAAATCTATAGGCCTAACCACCAAAACACAAATTTCATTACATCTGCCAAAAATAAAAAGAGACTAGTTAGGCCTATCACCTTTTAGTTCTCCCGACTTGTCAGTCAGCTAAGTTTACTGCAAAAGAGTAAAGTAGGCCTGCGTCGTTTTTGTGAAATTTATGAATCTGGAACATTATAAACACACTCTACCTCCACTATAACTATGAGTCGGAGAACAAAGCCCACAGCACAACATAGCCAATGAAGTAATTTCCAAATAGTACAGAAAAACATGATCCATATTCATTAATTCCAAACCCAACAATGACAGCAAAGAGATTTCACAACTGCCAAAGCATCAACATTTCTCTTCCAATACCAATGTGAAGAAACAAATTTCACTCCTGACTTGAGACAGGCAGTCACCCATAAAAGGCAACTGGTGGTTTTAAACCGGTCCTCTCAACCTTAGAAATATTCATCATTAATTACAGACACTAGTTCTTTTCCAAAATCTATAGGCCTAACCACCAAAACACAAATTTCATTACATCTGCCAAAAATAAAAAGAGACTAGTTAGGCCTATCACCTTTTAGTTCTCCCGACTTGTCAGTCAGCTAAGTTTACTGCAAAAGAGTAAAGTAGGCCTGCGTCGTTTTTGTGA
Source organism: Hermodice carunculata (assembly GCA_964020975.1). Taxonomy (NCBI): domain Eukaryota; kingdom Metazoa; phylum Annelida; class Polychaeta; order Eunicida; family Amphinomidae; genus Hermodice; species Hermodice carunculata. Next base: position 22,209,708 of record OZ026612.1, read on the forward strand.
AATTTATGAATCTGGAACATTATAAACACACTCTACCTCCACTATAACTATGAGTCGGAGAACAAAGCCCACAGCACAACATAGCCAATGAAGTAATTTCCAAATAGTACAGAAAAACATGATCCATATTCATTAATTCCAAACCCAACAATGACAGCAAAGAGATTTCACAACTGCCAAAGCATCAACATTTCTCTTCCAATACCAATGTGAAGAAACAAATTTCACTCCTGACTTGAGACAGGCAGTCACCCATAAAAGGCAACTGGTGGTTTTAAACCGGTCCTCTCAACCTTAGAAATATTCATCATTAATTACAGACACTAGTTCTTTTCCAAAATCTATAGGCCTAACCACCAAAACACAAATTTCATTACATCTGCCAAAAATAAAAAGAGACTAGTTAGGCCTATCACCTTTTAGTTCTCCCGACTTGTCAGTCAGCTAAGTTTACTGCAAAAGAGTAAAGTAGGCCTGCGTCGTTTTTGTGAAATTTATGAATCTGGAACATTATAAACACACTCTACCTCCACTATAACTATGAGTCGGAGAACAAAGCCCACAGCACAACATAGCCAATGAAGTAATTTCCAAATAGTACAGAAAAACATGATCCATATTCATTAATTCCAAACCCAACAATGACAGCAAAGAGATTTCACAACTGCCAAAGCATCAACATTTCTCTTCCAATACCAATGTGAAGAAACAAATTTCACTCCTGACTTGAGACAGGCAGTCACCCATAAAAGGCAACTGGTGGTTTTAAACCGGTCCTCTCAACCTTAGAAATATTCATCATTAATTACAGACACTAGTTCTTTTCCAAAATCTATAGGCCTAACCACCAAAACACAAATTTCATTACATCTGCCAAAAATAAAAAGAGACTAGTTAGGCCTATCACCTTTTAGTTCTCCCGACTTGTCAGTCAGCTAAGTTTACTGCAAAAGAGTAAAGTAGGCCTGCGTCGTTTTTGTGAAATTTATGAATCTGGAACATTATAAACACACTCTACCTCCACTATAACTATGAGTCGGAGAACAAAGCCCACAGCACAACATAGCCAATGAAGTAATTTCCAAATAGTACAGAAAAACATGATCCATATTCATTAATTCCAAACCCAACAATGACAGCAAAGAGATTTCACAACTGCCAAAGCATCAACATTTCTCTTCCAATACCAATGTGAAGAAACAAATTTCACTCCTGACTTGAGACAGGCAGTCACCCATAAAAGGCAACTGGTGGTTTTAAACCGGTCCTCTCAACCTTAGAAATATTCATCATTAATTACAGACACTAGTTCTTTTCCAAAATCTATAGGCCTAACCACCAAAACACAAATTTCATTACATCTGCCAAAAATAAAAAGAGACTAGTTAGGCCTATCACCTTTTAGTTCTCCCGACTTGTCAGTCAGCTAAGTTTACTGCAAAAGAGTAAAGTAGGCCTGCGTCGTTTTTATGAAATTTATGAATCTGGAACATTATAAACACACTCTACCTCCACTATAACTATGAGTCGGAGAACAAAGCCCACAGCACAACATAGCCAATGAAGTAATTTCCAAATAGTACAGAAAAACATGATCCATATTCATTAATTCCAAACCCAACAATGACAGCAAAGAGATTTCACAACTGCCAAAGCATCAACATTTCTCTCCCAATACCAATGTGAAGAAACAAATTTCACTCCTGACTTGAGACAGGCAGTCACCCATAAAAGGCAACTGGTGGTTTTAAACCGGTCCTCTCAACCTTAGAAATATTCATCATTAATTACAGACACTAGTTCTTTTCCAAAATCTATAGGCCTAACCACCAAAACACAAATTTCATTACATCTGCCAAAAATAAAAAGAGACTAGTTAGGCCTATCACCTTTTAGTTCTCCCGACTTGTCAGTCAGCTAAGTTTACTGCAAAAGAGTAAAGTAGGCCTGCGTCGTTTTTGTGAAATTTATGAATCTGGAACATTATAAACACACTCTACCTCCACTATAACTATGAGTCGGAGAACAAAGCCCACAGCACAACATAGCCAATGAAGTAATTTCCAAATAGTACAGAAAAACATGATCCATATTCATTAATTCCAAACCCAACAATGACAGCAAAGAGATTTCACAACTGCCAAAGCATCAACATTTCTCTTCCAATACCAATGTGAAGAAACAAATTTCACTCCTGACTTGAGACAGGCAGTCACCCATAAAAGGCAACTGGTGGTTTTAAACCGGTCCTCTCAACCTTAGAAATATTCATCATTAATTACAGACACTAGTTCTTTTCCAAAATCTATAGGCCTAACCACCAAAACACAAATTTCATTACATCTGCCAAAAATAAAAAGAGACTAGTTAGGCCTATCACCTTTTAGTTCTCCCGACTTGTCAGTCAGCTAAGTTTACTGCAAAAGAGTAAAGTAGGCCTGCGTCGTTTTTGTGAAATTTATGAATCTGGAACATTATAAACACACTCTACCTCCACTATAACTATGAGTCGGAGAACAAAGCCCACAGCACAACATAGCCAATGAAGTAATTTCCAAATAGTACAGAAAAACATGATCCATATTCATTAATTCCAAACCCAACAATGACAGCAAAGAGATTTCACAACTGCCAAAGCATCAACATTTCTCTTCCAATACCAATGTGAAGAAACAAATTTCACTCCTGACTTGAGACAGGCAGTCACCCATAAAAGGCAACTGGTGGTTTTAAACCGGTCCTCTCAACCTTAGAAATATTCATCATTAATTACAGACACTAGTTCTTTTCCAAAATCTATAGGCCTAACCACCAAAACACAAATTTCATTACATCTGCCAAAAATAAAAAGAGACTAGTAAGGCCTATCACCTTTTAGTTCTCCCGACTTGTCAGTCAGCTAAGTTTACTGCAAAAGAGTAAAGTAGGCCTGCGTCGTTTTTGTGAAATTTATGAATCTGGAACATTATAAACACACTCTACCTCCACTATAACTATGAGTCGGAGAACAAAGCCCACAGCACAACATAGCCAATGAAGTAATTTCCAAATAGTACAGAAAAACATGATCCATATTCATTAATTCCAAACCCAACAATGACAGCAAAGAGATTTCACAACTGCCAAAGCATCAACATTTCTCTTCCAATACCAATGTGAAGAAACAAATTTCACTCCTGACTTGAGACAGGCAGTCACCCATAAAAGGCAACTGGTGGTTTTAAACCGGTCCTCTCAACCTTAGAAATATTCATCATTAATTACAGACACTAGTTCTTTTCCAAAATCTATAGGCCTAACCACCAAAACACAAATTTCATTACATCTGCCAAAAATAAAAAGAGACTAGTTAGGCCTATCACCTTTTAGTTCTCCCGACTTGTCAGTCAGCTAAGTTTACTGCAAAAGAGTAAAGTAGGCCTGCGTCGTTTTTGTGAAATTTATGAATCTGGAACATTATAAACACACTCTACCTCCACTATAACTATGAGTCGGAGAACAAAGCCCACAGCACAACATAGCCAATGAAGTAATTTCCAAATAGTACAGAAAAACATGATCCATATTCATTAATTCCAAACCCAACAATGACAGCAAAGAGATTTCACAACTGCCAAAGCATCAACATTTCTCTTCCAATACCAATGTGAAGAAACAAATTTCACTCCTGACTTGAGACAGGCAGTCACCCATAAAAGGCAACTGGTGGTTTTAAACCGGTCCTCTCAACCTTAGAAATATTCATCATTAATTACAGACACTAGTTCTTTTCCAAAATCTATAGGCCTAACCACCAAAACACAAATTTCATTACATCTGCCAAAAATAAAAAGAGACTAGTTAGGCCTATCACCTTTTAGTTCTCCCGACTTGTCAGTCAGCTAAGTTTACTGCAAAAGAGTAAAGTAGGCCTGCGTCGTTTTTGTGAAATTTATGAATCTGGAACATTATAAACACACTCTACCTCCACTATAACTATGAGTCGGAGAACAAAGCCCACAGCACAACATAGCCAATGAAGTAATTTCCAAATAGTACAGAAAAACATGATCCATATTCATTAATTCCAAACCCAACAATGACAGCAAAGAGATTTCACAACTGCCAAAGCATCAACATTTCTCTTCCAATACCAATGTGAAGAAACAAATTTCACTCCTGACTTGAGACAGGCAGTCACCCATAAAAGGCAACTGGTGGTTTTAAACCGGTCCTCTCAACCTTAGAAATATTCATCATTAATTACAGACACTAGTTCTTTTCCAAAATCTATAGGCCTAACCACCAAAACACAAATTTCATTACATCTGCCAAAAATAAAAAGAGACTAGTTAGGCCTATCACCTTTTAGTTCTCCCGACTTGTCAGTCAGCTAAGTTTACTGCAAAAGAGTAAAGTAGGCCTGCGTCGTTTTTGTGAAATTTATGAATCTGGAACATTATAAACACACTCTACCTCCACTATAACTATGAGTCGGAGAACAAAGCCCACAGCACAACATAGCCAATGAAGTAATTTCCAAATAGTACAGAAAAACATGATCCATATTCATTAATTCCAAACCCAACAATGACAGCAAAGAGATTTCACAACTGCCAAAGCATCAACATTTCTCTTCCAATACCAATGTGAAGAAACAAATTTCACTCCTGACTTGAGACAGGCAGTCACCCATAAAAGGCAACTGGTGGTTTTAAACCGGTCCTCTCAACCTTAGAAATATTCATCATTAATTACAGACACTAGTTCTTTTCCAAAATCTATAGGCCTAACCACCAAAACACAAATTTCATTACATCTGCCAAAAATAAAAAGAGACTAGTTAGGCCTATCACCTTTTAGTTCTCCCGACTTGTCAGTCAGCTAAGTTTACTGCAAAAGAGTAAAGTAGGCCTGCGTCGTTTTTGTGAAATTTATGAATCTGGAACATTATAAACACACTCTACCTCCACTATAACTATGAGTCGGAGAACAAAGCCCACAGCACAACATAGCCAATGAAGTAATTTCCAAATAGTACAGAAAAACATGATCCATATTCATTAATTCCAAACCCAACAATGACAGCAAAGAGATTTCACAACTGCCAAAGCATCAACATTTCTCTTCCAATACCAATGTGAAGAAACAAATTTCACTCCTGACTTGAGACAGGCAGTCACCCATAAAAGGCAACTGGTGGTTTTAAACCGGTCCTCTCAACCTTAGAAATATTCATCATTAATTACAGACACTAGTTCTTTTCCAAAATCTATAGGCCTAACCACCAAAACACAAATTTCATTACATCTGCCAAAAATAAAAAGAGACTAGTTAGGCCTATCACCTTTTAGTTCTCCCGACTTGTCAGTCAGCTAAGTTTACTGCAAAAGAGTAAAGTAGGCCTGCGTCGTTTTTATGAAATTTATGAATCTGGAACATTATAAACACACTCTACCTCCACTATAACTATGAGTCGGAGAACAAAGCCCACAGCACAACATAGCCAATGAAGTAATTTCCAAATAGTACAGAAAAACATGATCCATATTCATTAATTCCAAACCCAACAATGACAGCAAAGAGATTTCACAACTGCCAAAGCATCAACATTTCTCTTCCAATACCAATGTGAAGAAACAAATTTCACTCCTGACTTGAGACAGGCAGTCACCCATAAAAGGCAACTGGTGGTTTTAAACCGGTCCTCTCAACCTTAGAAATATTCATCATTAATTACAGACACTAGTTCTTTTCCAAAATCTATAGGCCTAACCACCAAAACACAAATTTCATTACATCTGCCAAAAATAAAAAGAGACTAGTTAGGCCTATCACCTTTTAGTTCTCCCGACTTGTCAGTCAGCTAAGTTTACTGCAAAAGAGTAAAGTAGGCCTGCGTCGTTTTTGTGAAATTTATGAATCTGGAACATTATAAACACACTCTACCTCCACTATAACTATGAGTCGGAGAACAAAGCCCACAGCACAACATAGCCAATGAAGTAATTTCCAAATAGTACAGAAAAACATGATCCATATTCATTAATTCCAAACCCAACAATGACAGCAAAGAGATTTCACAACTGCCAAAGCATCAACATTTCTCTTCCAATACCAATGTGAAGAAACAAATTTCACTCCTGACTTGAGACAGGCAGTCACCCATAAAAGGCAACTGGTGGTTTTAAACCGGTCCTCTCAACCTTAGAAATATTCATCATTAATTACAGACACTAGTTCTTTTCCAAAATCTATAGGCCTAACCACCAAAACACAAATTTCATTACATCTGCCAAAAATAAAAAGAGACTAGTTAGGCCTATCACCTTTTAGTTCTCCCGACTTGTCAGTCAGCTAAGTTTACTGCAAAAGAGTAAAGTAGGCCTGCGTCGTTTTTGTGAAATTTATGAATCTGGAACATTATAAACACACTCTACCTCCACTATAACTATGAGTCGGAGAACAAAGCCCACAGCACAACATAGCCAATGAAGTAATTTCCAAATAGTACAGAAAAACATGATCCATATTCATTAATTCCAAACCCAACAATGACAGCAAAGAGATTTCACAACTGCCAAAGCATCAACATTTCTCTTCCAATACCAATGTGAAGAAACAAATTTCACTCCTGACTTGAGACAGGCAGTCACCCATAAAAGGCAACTGGTGGTTTTAAACCGGTCCTCTCAACCTTAGAAATATTCATCATTAATTACAGACACTAGTTCTTTTCCAAAATCTATAGGCCTAACCACCAAAACACAAATTTCATTACATCTGCCAAAAATAAAAAGAGACTAGTTAGGCCTATCACCTTTTAGTTCTCCCGACTTGTCAGTCAGCTAAGTTTACTGCAAAAGAGTAAAGTAGGCCTGCGTCGTTTTTGTGAAATTTATGAATCTGGAACATTATAAACACACTCTACCTCCACTATAACTATGAGTCGGAGAACAAAGCCCACAGCACAACATAGCCAATGAAGTAATTTCCAAATAGTACAGAAAAACATGATCCATATTCATTAATTCCAAACCCAACAATGACAGCAAAGAGATTTCACAACTGCCAAAGCATCAACATTTCTCTTCCAATACCAATGTGAAGAAACAAATTTCACTCCTGACTTGAGACAGGCAGTCACCCATAAAAGGCAACTGGTGGTTTTAAACCGGTCCTCTCAACCTTAGAAATATTCATCATTAATTACAGACACTAGTTCTTTTCCAAAATCTATAGGCCTAACCACCAAAACACAAATTTCATTACATCTGCCAAAAATAAAAAGAGACTAGTTAGGCCTATCACCTTTTAGTTCTCCCGACTTGTCAGTCAGCTAAGTTTACTGCAAAAGAGTAAAGTAGGCCTGCGTCGTTTTTGTGAAATTTATGAATCTGGAACATTATAAACACACTCTACCTCCACTATAACTATGAGTCGGAGAACAAAGCCCACAGCACAACATAGCCAATGAAGTAATTTCCAAATAGTACAGAAAAACATGATCCATATTCATTAATTCCAAACCCAACAATGACAGCAAAGAGATTTCACAACTGCCAAAGCATCAACATTTCTCTTCCAATACCAATGTGAAGAAACAAATTTCACTCCTGACTTGAGACAGGCAGTCACCCATAAAAGGCAACTGGTGGTTTTAAACCGGTCCTCTCAACCTTAGAAATATTCATCATTAATTACAGACACTAGTTCTTTTCCAAAATCTATAGGCCTAACCACCAAAACACAAATTTCATTACATCTGCCAAAAATAAAAAGAGACTAGTTAGGCCTATCACCTTTTAGTTCTCCCGACTTGTCAGTCAGCTAAGTTTACTGCAAAAGAGTAAAGTAGGCCTGCGTCGTTTTTGTGAAATTTATGAATCTGGAACATTATAAACACACTCTACCTCCACTACAACTATGAGTCGGAGAACAAAGCCCACAGCACAACATAGCCAATGAAGTAATTTCCAAATAGTACAGAAAAACATGATCCATATTCATTAATTCCAAACCCAACAATGACAGCAAAGAGATTTCACAACTGCCAAAGCATCAACATTTCTCTTCCAATACCAATGTGAAGAAACAAATTTCACTCCTGACTTGAGACAGGCAGTCACCCATAAAAGGCAACTGGTGGTTTTAAACCGGTCCTCTCAACCTTAGAAATATTCATCATTAATTACAGACACTAGTTCTTTTCCAAAATCTATAGGCCTAACCACCAAAACACAAATTTCATTACATCTGCCAAAAATAAAAAGAGACTAGTTAGGCCTATCACCTTTTAGTTCTCCCGACTTGTCAGTCAGCTAAGTTTACTGCAAAAGAGTAAAGTAGGCCTGCGTCGTTTTTGTGAAATTTATGAATCTGGAACATTATAAACACACTCTACCTCCACTATAACTATGAGTCGGAGAACAAAGCCCACAGCACAACATAGCCAATGAAGTAATTTCCAAATAGTACAGAAAAACATGATCCATATTCATTAATTCCAAACCCAACAATGACAGCAAAGAGATTTCACAACTGCCAAAGCATCAACATTTCTCTTCCAATACCAATGTGAAGAAACAAATTTCACTCCTGACTTGAGACAGGCAGTCACCCATAAAAGGCAACTGGTGGTTTTAAACCGGTCCTCTCAACCTTAGAAATATTCATCATTAATTACAGACACTAGTTCTTTTCCAAAATCTATAGGCCTAACCACCAAAACACAAATTTCATTACATCTGCCAAAAATAAAAAGAGACTAGTTAGGCCTATCACCTTTTAGTTCTCCCGACTTGTCAGTCAGCTAAGTTTACTGCAAAAGAGTAAAGTAGGCCTGCGTCGTTTTTGTGAAATTTATGAATCTGGAACATTATAAACACACTCTACCTCCACTATAACTATGAGTCGGAGAACAAAGCCCACAGCACAACATAGCCAATGAAGTAATTTCCAAATAGTACAGAAAAACATGATCCATATTCATTAATTCCAAACCCAACAATGACAGCAAAGAGATTTCACAACTGCCAAAGCATCAACATTTCTCTTCCAATACCAATGTGAAGAAACAAATTTCACTCCTGACTTGAGACAGGCAGTCACCCATAAAAGGCAACTGGTGGTTTTAAACCGGTCCTCTCAACCTTAGAAATATTCATCATTAATTACAGACACTAGTTCTTTTCCAAAATCTATAGGCCTAACCACCAAAACACAAATTTCATTACATCTGCCAAAAATAAAAAGAGACTAGTTAGGCCTATCACCTTTTAGTTCTCCCGACTTGTCAGTCAGCTAAGTTTACTGCAAAAGAGTAAAGTAGGCCTGCGTCGTTTTTGTGAAATTTATGAATCTGGAACATTATAAACACACTCTACCTCCACTATAACTATGAGTCGGAGAACAAAGCCCACAGCACAACATAGCCAATGAAGTAATTTCCAAATAGTACAGAAAAACATGATCCATATTCATTAATTCCAAACCCAACAATGACAGCAAAGAGATTTCACAACTGCCAAAGCATCAACATTTCTCTTCCAATACCAATGTGAAGAAACAAATTTCACTCCTGACTTGAGACAGGCAGTCACCCATAAAAGGCAACTGGTGGTTTTAAACCGGTCCTCTCAACCTTAGAAATATTCATCATTAATTACAGACACTAGTTCTTTTCCAAAATCTATAGGCCTAACCACCAAAACACAAATTTCATTACATCTGCCAAAAATAAAAAGAGACTAGTTAGGCCTATCACCTTTTAGTTCTCCCGACTTGTCAGTCAGCTAAGTTTACTGCAAAAGAGTAAAGTAGGCCTGCGTCGTTTTTGTGAAATTTATGAATCTGGAACATTATAAACACACTCTACCTCCACTATAACTATGAGTCGGAGAACAAAGCCCACAGCACAACATAGCCAATGAAGTAATTTCCAAATAGTACAGAAAAACATGATCCATATTCATTAATTCCAAACCCAACAATGACAGCAAAGAGATTTCACAACTGCCAAAGCATCAACATTTCTCTTCCAATACCAATGTGAAGAAACAAATTTCACTCCTGACTTGAGACAGGCAGTCACCCATAAAAGGCAACTGGTGGTTTTAAACCGGTCCTCTCAACCTTAGAAATATTCATCATTAATTACAGACACTAGTTCTTTTCCAAAATCTATAGGCCTAACCACCAAAACACAAATTTCATTACATCTGCCAAAAATAAAAAGAGACTAGTTAGGCCTATCACCTTTTAGTTCTCCCGACTTGTCAGTCAGCTAAGTTTACTGCAAAAGAGTAAAGTAGGCCTGCGTCGTTTTTATGAAATTTATGAATCTGGAACATTATAAACACACTCTACCTCCACTATAACTATGAGTCGGAGAACAAAGCCCACAGCACAACATAGCCAATGAAGTAATTTCCAAATAGTACAGAAAAACATGATCCATATTCATTAATTCCAAACCCAACAATGACAGCAAAGAGATTTCACAACTGCCAAAGCATCAACATTTCTCTTCCAATACCAATGTGAAGAAACAAATTTCACTCCTGACTTGAGACAGGCAGTCACCCATAAAAGGCAACTGGTGGTTTTAAACCGGTCCTCTCAACCTTAGAAATATTCATCATTAATTACAGACACTAGTTCTTTTCCAAAATCTATAGGCCTAACCACCAAAACACAAATTTCATTACATCTGCCAAAAATAAAAAGAGACTAGTTAGGCCTATCACCTTTTAGTTCTCCCGACTTGTCAGTCAGCTAAGTTTACTGCAAAAGAGTAAAGTAGGCCTGCGTCGTTTTTGTGAAATTTATGAATCTGGAACATTATAAACACACTCTACCTCCACTATAACTATGAGTCGGAGAACAAAGCCCACAGCACAACATAGCCAATGAAGTAATTTCCAAATAGTACAGAAAAACATGATCCATATTCATTAATTCCAAACCCAACAATGACAGCAAAGAGATTTCACAACTGCCAAAGCATCAACATTTCTCTTCCAATACCAATGTGAAGAAACAAATTTCACTCCTGACTTGAGACAGGCAGTCACCCATAAAAGGCAACTGGTGGTTTTAAACCGGTCCTCTCAACCTTAGAAATATTCATCATTAATTACAGACACTAGTTCTTTTCCAAAATCTATAGGCCTAACCACCAAAACACAAATTTCATTACATCTGCCAAAAATAAAAAGAGACTAGTTAGGCCTATCACCTTTTAGTTCTCCCGACTTGTCAGTCAGCTAAGTTTACTGCAAAAGAGTAAAGTAGGCCTGCGTCGTTTTTGTGAAATTTATGAATCTGGAACATTATAAACACACTCTACCTCCACTACAACTATGAGTCGGAGAACAAAGCCCACAGCACAACATAGCCAATGAAGTAATTTCCAAATAGTACAGAAAAACATGATCCATATTCATTAATTCCAAACCCAACAATGACAGCAAAGAGATTTCACAACTGCCAAAGCATCAACATTTCTCTTCCAATACCAATGTGAAGAAACAAATTTCACTCCTGACTTGAGACAGGCAGTCACCCATAAAAGGCAACTGGTGGTTTTAAACCGGTCCTCTCAACCTTAGAAATATTCATCATTAATTACAGACACTAGTTCTTTTCCAAAATCTATAGGCCTAACCACCAAAACACAAATTTCATTACATCTGCCAAAAATAAAAAGAGACTAGTTAGGCCTATCACCTTTTAGTTCTCCCGACTTGTCAGTCAGCTAAGTTTACTGCAAAAGAGTAAAGTAGGCCTGCGTCGTTTTTGTGAAATTTATGAATCTGGAACATTATAAACACACTCTACCTCCACTATAACTATGAGTCGGAGAACAAAGCCCACAGCACAACATAGCCAATGAAGTAATTTCCAAATAGTACAGAAAAACATGATCCATATTCATTAATTCCAAACCCAACAATGACAGCAAAGAGATTTCACAACTGCCAAAGCATCAACATTTCTCTTCCAATACCAATGTGAAGAAACAAATTTCACTCCTGACTTGAGACAGGCAGTCACCCATAAAAGGCAACTGGTGGTTTTAAACCGGTCCTCTCAACCTTAGAAATATTCATCATTAATTACAGACACTAGTTCTTTTCCAAAATCTATAGGCCTAACCACCAAAACACAAATTTCATTACATCTGCCAAAAATAAAAAGAGACTAGTTAGGCCTATCACCTTTTAGTTCTCCCGACTTGTCAGTCAGCTAAGTTTACTGCAAAAGAGTAAAGTAGGCCTGTGTCGTTTTTGTGAAATTTATGAATCTGGAACATTATAAACACACTCTACCTCCACTATAACTATGAGTCGGAGAACAAAGCCCACAGCACAACATAGCCAATGAAGTAATTTCCAAATAGTACAGAAAAACATGATCCATATTCATTAATTCCAAACCCAACAATGACAGCAAAGAGATTTCACAACTGCCAAAGCATCAACATTTCTCTTCCAATACCAATGTGAAGAAACAAATTTCACTCCTGACTTGAGACAGGCAGTCACCCATAAAAGGCAACTGGTGGTTTTAAACCGGTCCTCTCAACCTTAGAAATATTCATCATTAATTACAGACACTAGTTCTTTTCCAAAATCTATAGGCCTAACCACCAAAACACAAATTTCATTACATCTGCCAAAAATAAAAAGAGACTAGTTAGGCCTATCACCTTTTAGTTCTCCCGACTTGTCAGTCAGCTAAGTTTACTGCAAAAGAGTAAAGTAGGCCTGTGTCGTTTTTGTGAAATTTATGAATCTGGAACATTATAAACACACTCTACCTCCACTATAACTATGAGTCGGAGAACAAAGCCCACAGCACAACATAGCCAATGAAGTAATTTCCAAATAGTACAGAAAAACATGATCCATATTCATTAATTCCAAACCCAACAATGACAGCAAAGAGATTTCACAACTGCCAAAGCATCAACATTTCTCTTCCAATACCAATGTGAAGAAACAAATTTCACTCCTGACTTGAGACAGGCAGTCACCCATAAAAGGCAACTGGTGGTTTTAAACCGGTCCTCTCAACCTTAGAAATATTCATCATTAATTACAGACACTAGTTCTTTTCCAAAATCTATAGGCCTAACCACCAAAACACAAATTTCATTACATCTGCCAAAAATAAAAAGAGACTAGTTAGGCCTATCACCTTTTAGTTCTCCCGACTTGTCAGTCAGCTAAGTTTACTGCAAAAGAGTAAAGTAGGCCTGCGTCGTTTTTGTGAAATTTATGAATCTGGAACATTATAAACACACTCTACCTCCACTATAACTATGAGTCGGAGAACAAAGCCCACAGCACAACATAGCCAATGAAGTAATTTCCAAATAGTACAGAAAAACATGATCCATATTCATTAATTCCAAACCCAACAATGACAGCAAAGAGATTTCACAACTGCCAAAGCATCAACATTTCTCTTCCAATACCAATGTGAAGAAACAAATTTCACTCCTGACTTGAGACAGGCAGTCACCCATAAAAGGCAACTGGTGGTTTTAAACCGGTCCTCTCAACCTTAGAAATATTCATCATTAATTACAGACACTAGTTCTTTTCCAAAATCTATAGGCCTAACCACCAAAACACAAATTTCATTACATCTGCCAAAAATAAAAAGAGACTAGTTAGGCCTATCACCTTTTAGTTCTCCCGACTTGTCAGTCAGCTAAGTTTACTGCAAAAGAGTAAAGTAGGCCTGTGTCGTTTTTGTGAAATTTATGAATCTGGAACATTATAAACACACTCTACCTCCACTATAACTATGAGTCGGAGAACAAAGCCCACAGCACAACATAGCCAATGAAGTAATTTCCAAATAGTACAGAAAAACATGATCCATATTCATTAATTCCAAACCCAACAATGACAGCAAAGAGATTTCACAACTGCCAAAGCATCAACATTTCTCTTCCAATACCAATGTGAAGAAACAAATTTCACTCCTGACTTGAGACAGGCAGTCACCCATAAAAGGCAACTGGTGGTTTTAAACCGGTCCTCTCAACCTTAGAAATATTCATCATTAATTACAGACACTAGTTCTTTTCCAAAATCTATAGGCCTAACCACCAAAACACAAATTTCATTACATCTGCCAAAAATAAAAAGAGACTAGTTAGGCCTATCACCTTTTAGTTCTCCCGACTTGTCAGTCAGCTAAGTTTACTGCAAAAGAGTAAAGTAGGCCTGCGTCGTTTTTGTGAAATTTATGAATCTGGAACATTATAAACACACTCTACCTCCACTATAACTATGAGTCGGAGAACAAAGCCCACAGCACAACATAGCCAATGAAGTAATTTCCAAATAGTACAGAAAAACATGATCCATATTCATTAATTCCAAACCCAACAATGACAGCAAAGAGATTTCACAACTGCCAAAGCATCAACATTTCTCTTCCAATACCAATGTGAAGAAACAAATTTCACTCCTGACTTGAGACAGGCAGTCACCCATAAAAGGCAACTGGTGGTTTTAAACCGGTCCTCTCAACCTTAGAAATATTCATCATTAATTACAGACACTAGTTCTTTTCCAAAATCTATAGGCCTAACCACCAAAACACAAATTTCATTACATCTGCCAAAAATAAAAAGAGACTAGTTAGGCCTATCACCTTTTAGTTCTCCCGACTTGTCAGTCAGCTAAGTTTACTGCAAAAGAGTAAAGTAGGCCTGCGTCGTTTTTGTGAAATTTATGAATCTGGAACATTATAAACACACTCTACCTCCACTATAACTATGAGTCGGAGAACAAAGCCCACAGCACAACATAGCCAATGAAGTAATTTCCAAATAGTACAGAAAAACATGATCCATATTCATTAATTCCAAACCCAACAATGACAGCAAAGAGATTTCACAACTGCCAAAGCATCAACATTTCTCTTCCAATACCAATGTGAAGAAACAAATTTCACTCCTGACTTGAGACAGGCAGTCACCCATAAAAGGCAACTGGTGGTTTTAAACCGGTCCTCTCAACCTTAGAAATATTCATCATTAATTACAGACACTAGTTCTTTTCCAAAATCTATAGGCCTAACCACCAAAACACAAATTTCATTACATCTGCCAAAAATAAAAAGAGACTAGTTAGGCCTATCACCTTTTAGTTCTCCCGACTTGTCAGTCAGCTAAGTTTACTGCAAAAGAGTAAAGTAGGCCTGCGTCGTTTTTGTGAAATTTATGAATCTGGAACATTATAAACACACTCTACCTCCACTATAACTATGAGTCGGAGAACAAAGCCCACAGCACAACATAGCCAATGAAGTAATTTCCAAATAGTACAGAAAAACATGATCCATATTCATTAATTCCAAACCCAACAATGACAGCAAAGAGATTTCACAACTGCCAAAGCATCAACATTTCTCTTCCAATACCAATGTGAAGAAACAAATTTCACTCCTGACTTGAGACAGGCAGTCACCCATAAAAGGCAACTGGTGGTTTTAAACCGGTCCTCTCAACCTTAGAAATATTCATCATTAATTACAGACACTAGTTCTTTTCCAAAATCTATAGGCCTAACCACCAAAACACAAATTTCATTACATCTGCCAAAAATAAAAAGAGACTAGTTAGGCCTATCACCTTTTAGTTCTCCCGACTTGTCAGTCAGCTAAGTTTACTGCAAAAGAGTAAAGTAGGCCTGCGTCGTTTTTGTGAAATTTATGAATCTGGAACATTATAAACACACTCTACCTCCACTATAACTATGAGTCGGAGAACAAAGCCCACAGCACAACATAGCCAATGAAGTAATTTCCAAATAGTACAGAAAAACATGATCCATATTCATTAATTCCAAACCCAACAATGACAGCAAAGAGATTTCACAACTGCCAAAGCATCAACATTTCTCTTCCAATACCAATGTGAAGAAACAAATTTCACTCCTGACTTGAGACAGGCAGTCACCCATAAAAGGCAACTGGTGGTTTTAAACCGGTCCTCTCAACCTTAGAAATATTCATCATTAATTACAGACACTAGTTCTTTTCCAAAATCTATAGGCCTAACCACCAAAACACAAATTTCATTACATCTGCCAAAAATAAAAAGAGACTAGTTAGGCCTATCACCTTTTAGTTCTCCCGACTTGTCAGTCAGCTAAGTTTACTGCAAAAGAGTAAAGTAGGCCTGCGTCGTTTTTGTGAAATTTATGAATCTGGAACATTATAAACACACTCTACCTCCACTATAACTATGAGTCGGAGAACAAAGCCCACAGCACAACATAGCCAATGAAGTAATTTCCAAATAGTACAGAAAAACATGATCCATATTCATTAATTCCAAACCCAACAATGACAGCAAAGAGATTTCACAACTGCCAAAGCATCAACATTTCTCTTCCAATACCAATGTGAAGAAACAAATTTCACTCCTGACTTGAGACAGGCAGTCACCCATAAAAGGCAACTGGTGGTTTTAAACCGGTCCTCTCAACCTTAGAAATATTCATCATTAATTACAGACACTAGTTCTTTTCCAAAATCTATAGGCCTAACCACCAAAACACAAATTTCATTACATCTGCCAAAAATAAAAAGAGACTAGTTAGGCCTATCACCTTTTAGTTCTCCCGACTTGTCAGTCAGCTAAGTTTACTGCAAAAGAGTAAAGTAGGCCTGCGTCGTTTTTGTGAAATTTATGAATCTGGAACATTATAAACACACTCTACCTCCACTATAACTATGAGTCGGAGAACAAAGCCCACAGCACAACATAGCCAATGAAGTAATTTCCAAATAGTACAGAAAAACATGATCCATATTCATTAATTCCAAACCCAACAATGACAGCAAAGAGATTTCACAACTGCCAAAGCATCAACATTTCTCTTCCAATACCAATGTGAAGAAACAAATTTCACTCCTGACTTGAGACAGGCAGTCACCCATAAAAGGCAACTGGTGGTTTTAAACCGGTCCTCTCAACCTTAGAAATATTCATCATTAATTACAGACACTAGTTCTTTTCCAAAATCTATAGGCCTAACCACCAAAACACAAATTTCATTACATCTGCCAAAAATAAAAAGAGACTAGTTAGGCCTATCACCTTTTAGTTCTCCCGACTTGTCAGTCAGCTAAGTTTACTGCAAAAGAGTAAAGTAGGCCTGCGTCGTTTTTGTGAAATTTATGAATCTGGAACATTATAAACACACTCTACCTCCACTATAACTATGAGTCGGAGAACAAAGCCCACAGCACAACATAGCCAATGAAGTAATTTCCAAATAGTACAGAAAAACATGATCCATATTCATTAATTCCAAACCCAACAATGACAGCAAAGAGATTTCACAACTGCCAAAGCATCAACATTTCTCTTCCAATACCAATGTGAAGAAACAAATTTCACTCCTGACTTGAGACAGGCAGTCACCCATAAAAGGCAACTGGTGGTTTTAAACCGGTCCTCTCAACCTTAGAAATATTCATCATTAATTACAGACACTAGTTCTTTTCCAAAATCTATAGGCCTAACCACCAAAACACAAATTTCATTACATCTGCCAAAAATAAAAAGAGACTAGTTAGGCCTATCACCTTTTAGTTCTCCCGACTTGTCAGTCAGCTAAGTTTACTGCAAAAGAGTAAAGTAGGCCTGCGTCGTTTTTGTGAAATTTATGAATCTGGAACATTATAAACACACTCTACCTCCACTATAACTATGAGTCGGAGAACAAAGCCCACAGCACAACATAGCCAATGAAGTAATTTCCAAATAGTACAGAAAAACATGATCCATATTCATTAATTCCAAACCCAACAATGACAGCAAAGAGATTTCACAACTGCCAAAGCATCAACATTTCTCTTCCAATACCAATGTGAAGAAACAAATTTCACTCCTGACTTGAGACAGGCAGTCACCCATAAAAGGCAACTGGTGGTTTTAAACCGGTCCTCTCAACCTTAGAAATATTCATCATTAATTACAGACACTAGTTCTTTTCCAAAATCTATAGGCCTAACCACCAAAACACAAATTTCATTACATCTGCCAAAAATAAAAAGAGACTAGTTAGGCCTATCACCTTTTAGTTCTCCCGACTTGTCAGTCAGCTAAGTTTACTGCAAAAGAGTAAAGTAGGCCTGCGTCGTTTTTGTGAAATTTATGAATCTGGAACATTATAAACACACTCTACCTCCACTATAACTATGAGTCGGAGAACAAAGCCCACAGCACAACATAGCCAATGAAGTAATTTCCAAATAGTACAGAAAAACATGATCCATATTCATTAATTCCAAACCCAACAATGACAGCAAAGAGATTTCACAACTGCCAAAGCATCAACATTTCTCTTCCAATACCAATGTGAAGAAACAAATTTCACTCCTGACTTGAGACAGGCAGTCACCCATAAAAGGCAACTGGTGGTTTTAAACCGGTCCTCTCAACCTTAGAAATATTCATCATTAATTACAGACACTAGTTCTTTTCCAAAATCTATAGGCCTAACCACCAAAACACAAATTTCATTACATCTGCCAAAAATAAAAAGAGACTAGTTAGGCCTATCACCTTTTAGTTCTCCCGACTTGTCAGTCAGCTAAGTTTACTGCAAAAGAGTAAAGTAGGCCTGCGTCGTTTTTGTGAAATTTATGAATCTGGAACATTATAAACACACTCTACCTCCACTATAACTATGAGTCGGAGAACAAAGCCCACAGCACAACATAGCCAATGAAGTAATTTCCAAATAGTACAGAAAAACATGATCCATATTCATTAATTCCAAACCCAACAATGACAGCAAAGAGATTTCACAACTGCCAAAGCATCAACATTTCTCTTCCAATACCAATGTGAAGAAACAAATTTCACTCCTGACTTGAGACAGGCAGTCACCCATAAAAGGCAACTGGTGGTTTTAAACCGGTCCTCTCAACCTTAGAAATATTCATCATTAATTACAGACACTAGTTCTTTTCCAAAATCTATAGGCCTAACCACCTAAACACAAATTTCATTACATCTGCCAAAAATAAAAAGAGACTAGTTAGGCCTATCACCTTTTAGTTCTCCCGACTTGTCAGTCAGCTAAGTTTACTGCAAAAGAGTAAAGTAGGCCTGCGTCGTTTTTGTGAAATTTATGAATCTGGAACATTATAAACACACTCTACCTCCACTATAACTATGAGTCGGAGAACAAAGCCCACAGCACAACATAGCCAATGAAGTAATTTCCAAATAGTACAGAAAAACATGATCCATATTCATTAATTCCAAACCCAACAATGACAGCAAAGAGATTTCACAACTGCCAAAGCATCAACATTTCTCTTCCAATACCAATGTGAAGAAACAAATTTCACTCCTGACTTGAGACAGGCAGTCACCCATAAAAGGCAACTGGTGGTTTTAAACCGGTCCTCTCAACCTTAGAAATATTCATCATTAATTACAGACACTAGTTCTTTTCCAAAATCTATAGGCCTAACCACCAAAACACAAATTTCATTACATCTGCCAAAAATAAAAAGAGACTAGTTAGGCCTATCACCTTTTAGTTCTCCCGACTTGTCAGTCAGCTAAGTTTACTGCAAAAGAGTAAAGTAGGCCTGCGTCGTTTTTGTGAAATTTATGAATCTGGAACATTATAAACACACTCTACCTCCACTATAACTATGAGTCGGAGAACAAAGCCCACAGCACAACATAGCCAATGAAGTAATTTCCAAATAGTACAGAAAAACATGATCCATATTCATTAATTCCAAACCCAACAATGACAGCAAAGAGATTTCACAACTGCCAAAGCATCAACATTTCTCTTCCAATACCAATGTGAAGAAACAAATTTCACTCCTGACTTGAGACAGGCAGTCACCCATAAAAGGCAACTGGTGGTTTTAAACCGGTCCTCTCAACCTTAGAAATATTCATCATTAATTACAGACACTAGTTCTTTTCCAAAATCTATAGGCCTAACCACCAAAACACAAATTTCATTACATCTGCCAAAAATAAAAAGAGACTAGTTAGGCCTATCACCTTTTAGTTCTCCCGACTTGTCAGTCAGCTAAGTTTACTGCAAAAGAGTAAAGTAGGCCTGCGTCGTTTTTGTGAAATTTATGAATCTGGAACATTATAAACACACTCTACCTCCACTATAACTATGAGTCGGAGAACAAAGCCCACAGCACAACATAGCCAATGAAGTAATTTCCAAATAGTACAGAAAAACATGATCCATATTCATTAATTCCAAACCCAACAATGACAGCAAAGAGATTTCACAACTGCCAAAGCATCAACATTTCTCTTCCAATACCAATGTGAAGAAACAAATTTCACTCCTGACTTGAGACAGGCAGTCACCCATAAAAGGCAACTGGTGGTTTTAAACCGGTCCTCTCAACCTTAGAAATATTCATCATTAATTACAGACACTAGTTCTTTTCCAAAATCTATAGGCCTAACCACCAAAACACAAATTTCATTACATCTGCCAAAAATAAAAAGAGACTAGTTAGGCCTATCACCTTTTAGTTCTCCCGACTTGTCAGTCAGCTAAGTTTACTGCAAAAGAGTAAAGTAGGCCTGCGTCGTTTTTGTGAAATTTATGAATCTGGAACATTATAAACACACTCTACCTCCACTATAACTATGAGTCGGAGAACAAAGCCCACAGCACAACATAGCCAATGAAGTAATTTCCAAATAGTACAGAAAAACATGATCCATATTCATTAATTCCAAACCCAACAATGACAGCAAAGAGATTTCACAACTGCCAAAGCATCAACATTTCTCTTCCAATACCAATGTGAAGAAACAAATTTCACTCCTGACTTGAGACAGGCAGTCACCCATAAAAGGCAACTGGTGGTTTTAAACCGGTCCTCTCAACCTTAGAAATATTCATCATTAATTACAGACACTAGTTCTTTTCCAAAATCTATAGGCCTAACCACCTAAACACAAATTTCATTACATCTGCCAAAAATAAAAAGAGACTAGTTAGGCCTATCACCTTTTAGTTCTCCCGACTTGTCAGTCAGCTAAGTTTACTGCAAAAGAGTAAAGTAGGCCTGCGTCGTTTTTGTGAAATTTATGAATCTGGAACATTATAAACACACTCTACCTCCACTATAACTATGAGTCGGAGAACAAAGCCCACAGCACAACATAGCCAATGAAGTAATTTCCAAATAGTACAGAAAAACATGATCCATATTCATTAATTCCAAACCCAACAATGACAGCAAAGAGATTTCACAACTGCCAAAGCATCAACATTTCTCTTCCAATACCAATGTGAAGAAACAAATTTCACTCCTGACTTGAGACAGGCAGTCACCCATAAAAGGCAACTGGTGGTTTTAAACCGGTCCTCTCAACCTTAGAAATATTCATCATTAATTACAGACACTAGTTCTTTTCCAAAATCTATAGGCCTAACCACCAAAACACAAATTTCATTACATCTGCCAAAAATAAAAAGAGACTAGTTAGGCCTATCACCTTTTAGTTCTCCCGACTTGTCAGTCAGCTAAGTTTACTGCAAAAGAGTAAAGTAGGCCTGCGTCGTTTTTGTGAAATTTATGAATCTGGAACATTATAAACACACTCTACCTCCACTATAACTATGAGTCGGAGAACAAAGCCCACAGCACAACATAGCCAATGAAGTAATTTCCAAATAGTACAGAAAAACATGATCCATATTCATTAATTCCAAACCCAACAATGACAGCAAAGAGATTTCACAACTGCCAAAGCATCAACATTTCTCTTCCAATACCAATGTGAAGAAACAAATTTCACTCCTGACTTGAGACAGGCAGTCACCCATAAAAGGCAACTGGTGGTTTTAAACCGGTCCTCTCAACCTTAGAAATATTCATCATTAATTACAGACACTAGTTCTTTTCCAAAATCTATAGGCCTAACCACCAAAACACAATTTCATTACATCTGCCAAAAATAAAAAGAGACTAGTTAGGCCTATCACCTTTTAGTTCTCCCGACTTGTCAGTCAGCTAAGTTTACTGCAAAAGAGTAAAGTAGGCCTGCGTCGTTTTTGTGAAATTTATGAATCTGGAACATTATAAACACACTCTACCTCCACTATAACTATGAGTCGGAGAACAAAGCCCACAGCACAACATAGCCAATGAAGTAATTTCCAAATAGTACAGAAAAACATGATCCATATTCATTAATTCCAAACCCAACAATGACAGCAAAGAGATTTCACAACTGCCAAAGCATCAACATTTCTCTTCCAATACCAATGTGAAGAAACAAATTTCACTCCTGACTTGAGACAGGCAGTCACCCATAAAAGGCAACTGGTGGTTTTAAACCGGTCCTCTCAACCTTAGAAATATTCATCATTAATTACAGACACTAGTTCTTTTCCAAAATCTATAGGCCTAACCACCAAAACACAAATTTCATTACATCTGCCAAAAATAAAAAGAGACTAGTTAGGCCTATCACCTTTTAGTTCTCCCGACTTGTCAGTCAGCTAAGTTTACTGCAAAAGAGTAAAGTAGGCCTGCGTCGTTTTTGTGAAATTTATGAATCTGGAACATTATAAACACACTCTACCTCCACTATAACTATGAGTCGGAGAACAAAGCCCACAGCACAACATAGCCAATGAAGTAATTTCCAAATAGTACAGAAAAACATGATCCATATTCATTAATTCCAAACCCAACAATGACAGCAAAGAGATTTCACAACTGCCAAAGCATCAACATTTCTCTTCCAATACCAATGTGAAGAAACAAATTTCACTCCTGACTTGAGACAGGCAGTCACCCATAAAAGGCAACTGGTGGTTTTAAACCGGTCCTCTCAACCTTAGAAATATTCATCATTAATTACAGACACTAGTTCTTTTCCAAAATCTATAGGCCTAACCACCAAAACACAAATTTCATTACATCTGCCAAAAATAAAAAGAGACTAGTTAGGCCTATCACCTTTTAGTTCTCCCGACTTGTCAGTCAGCTAAGTTTACTGCAAAAGAGTAAAGTAGGCCTGCGTCGTTTTTGTGAAATTTATGAATCTGGAACATTATAAACACACTCTACCTCCACTATAACTATGAGTCGGAGAACAAAGCCCACAGCACAACATAGCCAATGAAGTAATTTCCAAATAGTACAGAAAAACATGATCCATATTCATTAATTCCAAACCCAACAATGACAGCAAAGAGATTTCACAACTGCCAAAGCATCAACATTTCTCTTCCAATACCAATGTGAAGAAACAAATTTCACTCCTGACTTGAGACAGGCAGTCACCCATAAAAGGCAACTGGTGGTTTTAAACCGGTCCTCTCAACCTTAGAAATATTCATCATTAATTACAGACACTAGTTCTTTTCCAAAATCTATAGGCCTAACCACCTAAACACAAATTTCATTACATCTGCCAAAAATAAAAAGAGACTAGTTAGGCCTATCACCTTTTAGTTCTCCCGACTTGTCAGTCAGCTAAGTTTACTGCAAAAGAGTAAAGTAGGCCTGCGTCGTTTTTGTGAAATTTATGAATCTGGAACATTATAAACACACTCTACCTCCACTATAACTATGAGTCGGAGAACAAAGCCCACAGCACAACATAGCCAATGAAGTAATTTCCAAATAGTACAGAAAAACATGATCCATATTCATTAATTCCAAACCCAACAATGACAGCAAAGAGATTTCACAACTGCCAAAGCATCAACATTTCTCTTCCAATACCAATGTGAAGAAACAAATTTCACTCCTGACTTGAGACAGGCAGTCACCCATAAAAGGCAACTGGTGGTTTTAAACCGGTCCTCTCAACCTTAGAAATATTCATCATTAATTACAGACACTAGTTCTTTTCCAAAATCTATAGGCCTAACCACCAAAACACAAATTTCATTACATCTGCCAAAAATAAAAAGAGACTAGTTAGGCCTATCACCTTTTAGTTCTCCCGACTTGTCAGTCAGCTAAGTTTACTGCAAAAGAGTAAAGTAGGCCTGCGTCGTTTTTGTGAAATTTATGAATCTGGAACATTATAAACACACTCTACCTCCACTATAACTATGAGTCGGAGAACAAAGCCCACAGCACAACATAGCCAATGAAGTAATTTCCAAATAGTACAGAAAAACATGATCCATATTCATTAATTCCAAACCCAACAATGACAGCAAAGAGATTTCACAACTGCCAAAGCATCAACATTTCTCTTCCAATACCAATGTGAAGAAACAAATTTCACTCCTGACTTGAGACAGGCAGTCACCCATAAAAGGCAACTGGTGGTTTTAAACCGGTCCTCTCAACCTTAGAAATATTCATCATTAATTACAGACACTAGTTCTTTTCCAAAATCTATAGGCCTAACCACCAAAACACAAATTTCATTACATCTGCCAAAAATAAAAAGAGACTAGTTAGGCCTATCACCTTTTAGTTCTCCCGACTTGTCAGTCAGCTAAGTTTACTGCAAAAGAGTAAAGTAGGCCTGCGTCGTTTTTGTGAAATTTATGAATCTGGAACATTATAAACACACTCTACCTCCACTATAACTATGAGTCGGAGAACAAAGCCCACAGCACAACATAGCCAATGAAGTAATTTCCAAATAGTACAGAAAAACATGATCCATATTCATTAATTCCAAACCCAACAATGACAGCAAAGAGATTTCACAACTGCCAAAGCATCAACATTTCTCTTCCAATACCAATGTGAAGAAACAAATTTCACTCCTGACTTGAGACAGGCAGTCACCCATAAAAGGCAACTGGTGGTTTTAAACCGGTCCTCTCAACCTTAGAAATATTCATCATTAATTACAGACACTAGTTCTTTTCCAAAATCTATAGGCCTAACCACCAAAACACAAATTTCATTACATCTGCCAAAAATAAAAAGAGACTAGTTAGGCCTATCACCTTTTAGTTCTCCCGACTTGTCAGTCAGCTAAGTTTACTGCAAAAGAGTAAAGTAGGCCTGCGTCGTTTTTGTGAAATTTATGAATCTGGAACATTATAAACACACTCTACCTCCACTATAACTATGAGTCGGAGAACAAAGCCCACAGCACAACATAGCCAATGAAGTAATTTCCAAATAGTACAGAAAAACATGATCCATATTCATTAATTCCAAACCCAACAATGACAGCAAAGAGATTTCACAACTGCCAAAGCATCAACATTTCTCTTCCAATACCAATGTGAAGAAACAAATTTCACTCCTGATTTGAGACAGGCAGTCACCCATAAAAGGCAACTGGTGGTTTTAAACCGGTCCTCTCAACCTTAGAAATATTCATCATTAATTACAGACACTAGTTCTTTTCCAAAATCTATAGGCCTAACCACCTAAACACAAATTTCATTACATCTGCCAAAAATAAAAAGAGACTAGTTAGGCCTATCACCTTTTAGTTCTCCCGACTTGTCAGTCAGCTAAGTTTACTGCAAAAGAGTAAAGTAGGCCTGCGTCGTTTTTGTGAAATTTATGAATCTGGAACATTATAAACACACTCTACCTCCACTATAACTATGAGTCGGAGAACAAAGCCCACAGCACAACATAGCCAATGAAGTAATTTCCAAATAGTACAGAAAAACATGATCCATATTCATTAATTCCAAACCCAACAATGACAGCAAAGAGATTTCACAACTGCCAAAGCATCAACATTTCTCTTCCAATACCAATGTGAAGAAACAAATTTCACTCCTGACTTGAGACAGGCAGTCACCCATAAAAGGCAACTGGTGGTTTTAAACCGGTCCTCTCAACCTTAGAAATATTCATCATTAATTACAGACACTAGTTCTTTTCCAAAATCTATAGGCCTAACCACCAAAACACAAATTTCATTACATCTGCCAAAAATAAAAAGAGACTAGTTAGGCCTATCACCTTTTAGTTCTCCCGACTTGTCAGTCAGCTAAGTTTACTGCAAAAGAGTAAAGTAGGCCTGCGTCGTTTTTGTGAAATTTATGAATCTGGAACATTATAAACACACTCTACCTCCACTATAACTATGAGTCGGAGAACAAAGCCCACAGCACAACATAGCCAATGAAGTAATTTCCAAATAGTACAGAAAAACATGATCCATATTCATTAATTCCAAACCCAACAATGACAGCAAAGAGATTTCACAACTGCCAAAGCATCAACATTTCTCTTCCAATACCAATGTGAAGAAACAAATTTCACTCCTGACTTGAGACAGGCAGTCACCCATAAAAGGCAACTGGTGGTTTTAAACCGGTCCTCTCAACCTTAGAAATATTCATCATTAATTACAGACACTAGTTCTTTTCCAAAATCTATAGGCCTAACCACCAAAACACAAATTTCATTACATCTGCCAAAAATAAAAAGAGACTAGTTAGGCCTATCACCTTTTAGTTCTCCCGACTTGTCAGTCAGCTAAGTTTACTGCAAAAGAGTAAAGTAGGCCTGCGTCGTTTTTGTGAAATTTATGAATCTGGAACATTATAAACACACTCTACCTCCACTATAACTATGAGTCGGAGAACAAAGCCCACAGCACAACATAGCCAATGAAGTAATTTCCAAATAGTACAGAAAAACATGATCCATATTCATTAATTCCAAACCCAACAAT
Organism: Hermodice carunculata; assembly: GCA_964020975.1. Taxonomy (NCBI): domain Eukaryota; kingdom Metazoa; phylum Annelida; class Polychaeta; order Eunicida; family Amphinomidae; genus Hermodice; species Hermodice carunculata. The sequence goes on from OZ026612.1 coordinate 22,236,373, forward strand.
GACAGCAAAGAGATTTCACAACTGCCAAAGCATCAACATTTCTCTTCCAATACCAATGTGAAGAAACAAATTTCACTCCTGACTTGAGACAGGCAGTCACCCATAAAAGGCAACTGGTGGTTTTAAACCGGTCCTCTCAACCTTAGAAATATTCATCATTAATTACAGACACTAGTTCTTTTCCAAAATCTATAGGCCTAACCACCAAAACACAAATTTCATTACATCTGCCAAAAATAAAAAGAGACTAGTTAGGCCTATCACCTTTTAGTTCTCCCGACTTGTCAGTCAGCTAAGTTTACTGCAAAAGAGTAAAGTAGGCCTGCGTCGTTTTTGTGAAATTTATGAATCTGGAACATTATAAACACACTCTACCTCCACTATAACTATGAGTCGGAGAACAAAGCCCACAGCACAACATAGCCAATGAAGTAATTTCCAAATAGTACAGAAAAACATGATCCATATTCATTAATTCCAAACCCAACAATGACAGCAAAGAGATTTCACAACTGCCAAAGCATCAACATTTCTCTTCCAATACCAATGTGAAGAAACAAATTTCACTCCTGACTTGAGACAGGCAGTCACCCATAAAAGGCAACTGGTGGTTTTAAACCGGTCCTCTCAACCTTAGAAATATTCATCATTAATTACAGACACTAGTTCTTTTCCAAAATCTATAGGCCTAACCACCAAAACACAAATTTCATTACATCTGCCAAAAATAAAAAGAGACTAGTTAGGCCTATCACCTTTTAGTTCTCCCGACTTGTCAGTCAGCTAAGTTTACTGCAAAAGAGTAAAGTAGGCCTGCGTCGTTTTTGTGAAATTTATGAATCTGGAACATTATAAACACACTCTACCTCCACTATAACTATGAGTCGGAGAACAAAGCCCACAGCACAACATAGCCAATGAAGTAATTTCCAAATAGTACAGAAAAACATGATCCATATTCATTAATTCCAAACCCAACAATGACAGCAAAGAGATTTCACAACTGCCAAAGCATCAACATTTCTCTTCCAATACCAATGTGAAGAAACAAATTTCACTCCTGACTTGAGACAGGCAGTCACCCATAAAAGGCAACTGGTGGTTTTAAACCGGTCCTCTCAACCTTAGAAATATTCATCATTAATTACAGACACTAGTTCTTTTCCAAAATCTATAGGCCTAACCACCAAAACACAAATTTCATTACATCTGCCAAAAATAAAAAGAGACTAGTTAGGCCTATCACCTTTTAGTTCTCCCGACTTGTCAGTCAGCTAAGTTTACTGCAAAAGAGTAAAGTAGGCCTGCGTCGTTTTTGTGAAATTTATGAATCTGGAACATTATAAACACACTCTACCTCCACTATAACTATGAGTCGGAGAACAAAGCCCACAGCACAACATAGCCAATGAAGTAATTTCCAAATAGTACAGAAAAACATGATCCATATTCATTAATTCCAAACCCAACAATGACAGCAAAGAGATTTCACAACTGCCAAAGCATCAACATTTCTCTTCCAATACCAATGTGAAGAAACAAATTTCACTCCTGACTTGAGACAGGCAGTCACCCATAAAAGGCAACTGGTGGTTTTAAACCGGTCCTCTCAACCTTAGAAATATTCATCATTAATTACAGACACTAGTTCTTTTCCAAAATCTATAGGCCTAACCACCAAAACACAAATTTCATTACATCTGCCAAAAATAAAAAGAGACTAGTTAGGCCTATCACCTTTTAGTTCTCCCGACTTGTCAGTCAGCTAAGTTTACTGCAAAAGAGTAAAGTAGGCCTGCGTCGTTTTTGTGAAATTTATGAATCTGGAACATTATAAACACACTCTACCTCCACTATAACTATGAGTCGGAGAACAAAGCCCACAGCACAACATAGCCAATGAAGTAATTTCCAAATAGTACAGAAAAACATGATCCATATTCATTAATTCCAAACCCAACAATGACAGCAAAGAGATTTCACAACTGCCAAAGCATCAACATTTCTCTTCCAATACCAATGTGAAGAAACAAATTTCACTCCTGACTTGAGACAGGCAGTCACCCATAAAAGGCAACTGGTGGTTTTAAACCGGTCCTCTCAACCTTAGAAATATTCATCATTAATTACAGACACTAGTTCTCTACAGGATTACCTGGTAGGGTGCTAGGAGAAAAGAAATGAGTTGATAGGGTGCGATAGCGACAGGGTAAATTAGAATTTCAGAGTGCAGGGAGGAAATGGAATGGTGGTTCCCCCATGGGATCCCCCATGGGAAATGCCTGAGCCTTAGAGGCAGGGACAGGGTGTATGAGGGAATTTTAATTTTTTTTAAGGTGGGGGGGGGGGGCACAAGCGTGTCGGGGGATCTATCCAGACCGGGGGCCCACCACAGCTGTCAGAGAGAGTGTGTGGTGGACCCTTTGCCTCGGCTCTGGTCCTGGAAAACATGGCAGCATGAGTTGATCAGGATAACCAGGAATTCCTCCACCCTCATAAATTTTTCTTTTCTTTTCTTTACTTTTGCCTACCCCACCTGTATCATACAGGACCGCTGCACATAAGCGGAGAGCCACAGCAATATTATTGTTACTCATCATGTCAACATTCAACAGTACCCTTGCATTTGCTTGAATGAAGTAAACATATCCTAGGTAAGCTTGGCACCTTAACTTAGCGCGAGCAAAGAGACAAACAGTATTGCACCCATTAGTGTATTCTCATTCTTCATAATATTTAAATGTATATCTCATTATATTCATCCCTCTGTCAAGGTGGCTTCCATGATAGCGGCGTTTTTCGCCTTGAAGGGAGTCTCCCAAGCTACTATCATATTATGTATACAGTATGCTTTATTATGGTGAAACAAAAGTATTCTGATTCTAAGAGTCTGAATCACTTAGTACTGCAGTGGTACTGGCTTTCGAGTTGATTGTCAAAATATATTTTAAAAATTGTAAATAATATTTCTCAAATTCCATCTTAAAATACCAGGCTATATTTTCTAGAGAAATGCATTTGGAAGTCTGTGGAAGGTAATCACTCCATACGTTGCAACAAAACAAAAAGATCGGGGCAATAACCTTGCCGAAGGAGTCCGAATACATTATAATATCAATAATTTCACTGAATAAGGTACGTTTTAAATGAGCGAGTGACTTACTGCCTTTTTCACATAGTTGCTTAACAGACCCAGAAACATTTCCACTTGTTGTGAATTCAATGACAAGTTATGTATATTTCTTTGAATTTCCAACTCGTCATCTCCAACAAAAATTATGTATTATTTTTCCTGACTAATTAAAAATCACCTCTTTGGATTTTTCTACATAAATTTTCCAGTTTCATTCTTTACAATAGAGCTCCGACTTGTCCTAACAGCATTGGAATCCCTTCTCGCTTCGCCATATTGATAATAAATGGTCCGCGTAAAGCAAATAATTACATTTCTAGTTCTGCAAGGATACTGGATGACATTCCTCGGTTAAAATAGTGGTTAAAGCATTGATGCATAAATTGAATAAACTGGGACGAGAACGCAGCTTTGTTTGACACATTTTTCAAAAACATAATGTCAATAGCCTCGTGCAGAATTTATAACTGTATGGATGATATCTCATAGGTTTCTCTGATAATTCTATTGAAATATCCATCTATATCATAATCTAAACATTTGTGAAATAGTCCGCCGTACTACACTGAGTTAAAAGCTTTTTGGAAATATATAAAACACACATCCAAGAATTTCTGTTTATCTCTAATTTTGACGTATTTATCAATGATGTTCACTGGTGCGTGAGTTTTTAATAAAACCTATCTGATATTCATTCTCAAACTAATATTGTTTTATTTGTTTATGCATGGGCGTTTTTCCAACATCGTTCAAAATAAGTTTGATATGTGGCTACTGAGGGAAATTTCTCTCTATTTGTTAGGGTCCAAAAATGAACCACCCTAGTGTAATAGAGTTTAATGGGCTTATTTTTCATGATCCTGGGAAGAATACAGATCCAAAAATCAAGTTGAACATATTTTCAAAAATTGGTAGCATACTTTCGGTTCAGGATTTTATCATGTCGTTGAGTATGTCAATTTATTCCTGGCGACTTTCCGTTTTTTAAAATTACCAATGCAATTTTTTATTTCATTTCTACTTATTTCGAAATCAAGCTCTAAATATAATTGCGTTGTATTATTCCTTAGCCTTTATAAGACATCATTAGTAACAGGACTTAGTTACCAATCTACTTGTCACCTGATCTGTAATTGCGGAAATACATGCAATATCCTAAAAGAGCTAAAATGATACCGATCTGGAAAAAAGATGATGAAAGAGTTCAAGATAACTATGTGGGTCCATTTCATTGCTTCCTGTCCTTACAATTTTTTTAAAAGGTTGTCTATCGACAACTTTAGAACCATTTTTCCTACATAACATCTTTTAAAACACTTTAGTCAACATGGCTTTACAATTTTACAACACTGAAACTGCAGGATGTTTGCCACAAAATACAACAGATCAGCCTATCGATGGACACCGACTTCAGTTATGCAAGGGTAGTCATATGATATCGTGTGCGGCTGTGTAAATATAACAGCATAAAGCGATGATATGTGGGCTTACATGATGCCGTCAATAGTAAAGTTTATGAGTTCACACTGCACTTAGGTAAATACTCCTCTGAGTGCAGCCCACAAATAAATAATGTCAAATATAAGTTATACAATTCCAAAATGCAATCAAAATTGAAATGGTAAGGTTCGACTTGCACAGGTCCCTGTTGATAGTCAAGAGAGCTTCTGCAAAATTAAATGTTATAGGTTGGTCTTTGCAGTGACTGTCTAATCAATTTTATAAGCGTTTTAGGTAATGTCCAATGCATTTCATGGTCTAAAACTCAATGCCAAATATCATTGCAATAGGCCTAGTCATGATTAATATCTTTTACCAACATCCTGCTGCCATGTACTCGATGTGACTTCACTTCCGCGCCCTGTTGTGGTTTACAACACCCGCGAACTCGAGTTGAGGATGAGAGTTATAGCCGCCGAAGCACACAACGTCTGGATAAATTTGAATTTAGGTCTGATAAGGCCAACATATTGACGCCACATGTTGGACAACATACACCCCTTCCTGCCGAGGTTACAAGGAAACCAACAGTGGGCGTGAAGGTAGTTTTGCATCATAACTAGGCACCTGCCCTCATCCCCCATCGATAGTCTTCCCTGGGGCAAAATGAAAAAAAAAATTGTCCAAAGAGACACTTTGTTTCTATGCTTAAATTAATCTAATTAGCATAAATTATGCAAATTAACACCTGAATGAAAGGACCGTCCAGCTTTGCAACCAATTACCAAAAAGATACGTGTGAATAGTTGCAACTAATTAATTTTTAGGGGTAAGGAATGCATTTCGGTGGTCATTTTGATACTTTGCGCCCAGTTTGACCTTCAAAATTCAAGATGGCGGCGGGTTACTATCTTTTGTTCAGGCATTTTGCGCAACTTTACAACCGTTTGAGCAACGGCTATGTTTAATACACCAATTTATATTTTTGTAGGGTGGGAAACTCTTTCTGGCACTGCAATTTGTGATTATAGGTAATGTGAAAGTGAAAGTTTAAAGAAAATCTGAATTGCTTTGAAGTTATGGAAGTTGATGGTTTGTAACCCATTCTGATGTGTGTTTTCCATGTTCCCCTATATCAGAACTGAGACCTGTTATGTCCCGTTATCACAACTCAATAATAATTCTCATTTCTGAATAAATACCGTTCAATTGCCTCGATTAGCATAAATTATGCTAATTAGTGTCGAAAAGAAACAAATTTCAACATTCTAATTGTTTAACATGAAATGTGTGATTCCTTTGGAGTGGCTAATTTGAGGGTGTAAAATGCATTTGACATTAATATCTACCCCATCGATAGTCTTAGCAGACTTGTTAAGGGCCAAAACGAAGGGGAGATCACTGCATTTCATAATGCAAAGGTCCCACTTGGCACAGGTCTTCCCTGGGGCAAAATGCAAAAAATCATCCAAAGAGACACTCTGTCTCTATGCTTAAAGTAATCTAATTAGCATAAATCATGCAAATTAACACCCGAATAAAAGGACTGCCTAACTTTGCAACCAATTTCCAAAAAGATACGTGTGAATAGTTGCAACTAATTAATTTAAGGGTAAGGAATGCATTTCGGAGGTCATTTTGATACTTGGCACCTAATATGGCCTTAAAAATTCAAGATGGCGGCGGGTTAGGTCTGATAAGGCCAACATATTGACGCCACATGTTGGACAACATACACCCCTTCCTGCCGAGGTTACAAGGAAACCAACAGTGGGCGTGAAGGTAGTTTTGCATCATAACTAGGCACCTGCCCTCATCCCCCATCGATAGTCTTCCCTGGGGCAAAATGAAAAAAAAAATTGTCCA
>OZ026612.1:22247811-22342811 GCA_964020975.1 Hermodice carunculata
ACCCACAAAGCATACCGAGGAAAGCTGTGGATTCCATCCAAAAAGTTGCACTGAAGGAGTAAAATGGGGTTAAAAACTTGATTTGCATATTCAAGGCATGCAGCACTGACTTGAACAATAATTGGAAGGTTTCCTCATCTTGGTACTTAAATTACTCTGATAATTCCCATTGTTTTCTTTACTCTGTTTATTTTTTCTTGAATGTACTTACCAAATTTGAGGTCACTGTCAAAGATCAGGCAGAAATCCCTTTTTGTCGATATTGACACGCAATGATCTCATACTACTAGATCCATTTAGGTGGATTTGGCTCCCCCCCCAAAGTGTAAAAGGTCTTTGGTTAGATGTACTGTCCCTCATAGCTGCACATTGGGAAGGAGGGGGGGGGGGGGTGCTCAAGAGGTTTTTCTCTCCCTATCTTTGAAGAGATCTCAGATCCAGCTGTAATATTTTTTAATTTTCGTATCACCAAGAGATAAGTATAGTCTTGAGTTTGGATGAATTGCATCTGGCAAGTTATTGGTACAGAAAACAAACTAATGTGGAGTTACCACGCTTCATTATGGTGTTCCGCTTATTACATCCTTTCCTTCTGATATTTGAATGTTTAATATTTGCAAGACCATTATGGGTAGGGAAATCATTCCAACTTCAATTTACAGGTTGTAGACGCATCCACTGAACCACAAACCAAAGTTGAAGAATTTTAATATATGCTAATTGGCGCATTTCACAATTTTAAATGCTGAATATCTTCAAATGTATTACAAGTAGAGGTGCAATTCTAACTTCAATTTCCAAGTTTTTGTTCAGCTGTAGGTACAACCATGGAGCTGGAGCAAAAGTCTTAAAAATTAAATTTATGCTGATTGGAACACTTTAAAAGCTTAAATGCTGAATAACTATTATAGGTAAAGGTGCCATTCCAACTTCAATATGGAGGTTTTTGCTGTAGGCGCACCCAATGAAACCCGCGCAAAAGTTGTAAAATTTTGATGTATACAAGTTTTTCAAAACAGACAGACAGATTTGCTTTGAAGCAAGTCTTCGTTACTGGTTCTGACATATTTTATACTCTTTGCGGTTCACCGGTATGTGGAGAGAAGGTTATGAATAGATGAATAAACTGGATAAATATGGTTCTTGATGGCCTTTGGAAAGAAAAGGAAGGAAGATAAAATGCAGTTCTATATACGTTAGGCACACTTGGTTTAAAGTGAATAATCAGCATCACCGTTTGATTTCTTCGCTATATATGTATATGTATATATATATATATATATATATATATATATATATATATATATATATATATATATATATATATATATATATATGTATATATATATGTATATATACATACATAAAGAACAATATACACATTCACTGCTGTGTTATATTTGTGTTGCATTTGTGTCTTTTCGTCCAGAACCACTTTTATGTAGTCATTGCCCGATTCTGTAGTCCTACACTGCATAAGCTAACTTTTCACTGTCTAACATATATAAATATATATATATATATATATATATATATATATATATATATATATATATATATATATATATACATACATAAAGAACAATATACACATTCATTGCTATGTTATATTTGTGTTGCAGTTGTGTCTTTCCGTCCAGAACCACTTCTATGTAGTCATTGCCCGATTCTGTAGTCCTACACTGCATAAGCTAACTTTTCACTGTTTATCATATATATATATATATATATATTTATGGAAGTGCGATTGTCACTTTCTTGTGCAGAATTTTGAAATAGGCTGTATTAGCCAAAAAAATTGAAGGGTTTTTAGCGCGTAACTACTCAAAACATGTTTCGGAGCCTCTAGCGTACATGTCTTTCTGAGTAGTGTCTCCTTGTTTAAGCTTATTATTCAGCAAAGACAACCCACATAATAATGAAAAAATATAAGATCGTGTCAACGGTATAGCTAAATAAGTGAAGCTTTGTTCATAGATGCAGACCTTTAATATGAATAAAGAATACATGTTTAACCGAACATAATTGCTAAATTTGTATTGAACAAGTTCAGATAAGAATAGTTTGATTTACCCCTGAAACAGTATGTACCCTTTCTAGCTGGACAGCTTACCTTAGTTAAACAAGCTGCCAGTGTGTAACTAAAGGAGAAGTAAATTGGGGCATTATGTTCTGTACCAGTGATTTCAAAATAAACAGTTACAGCTAGACCACCTGTACAAACCGAGGGAAATCCTGGCTACTACTGCAACATTGGCCATCGTGCACTAGAATGGAAAAAAAACCCATGATGACACTAACTCCTCACTTTGAAAGTCTCCAAACAATAAAGCTCTATTTCGCTGCCAACCCTGAGTTAATGTTTCGATACAATAAGTTTGTGATATATTAGAAAACACTGTCAAATTTGAGTACTTTTTGACATTCAGTAAATGCATACTTAGGCATATCAAAAAGGTAAGAAAGTCATTAGCATTTGAGACAAGAATATGTTATCAAAATGTAATCTTTCTTAGCCAGATTAAATACAATTAGGCAAACTTGTAACTGTCGTTGGCCATCTGATTGCTACCGATAGGTCCTCGGGTTTTAACCTGGTAGAAAACAAGTAAGCTTGAAATGTTTGAAAGGTGAATATAAAAACAGAATGATGCCAAAATAAAATTAAATAGCAAAACACCGAAGTCTTACATCTCTAAAAGTACTGAACCCAAACTTTCTAACAATCTTTGGATATATTAAGCAAAATTTGTAGAAATATTTGATCAAAAGTACATCTTTGAATCCTCTTAACTCAAGTGTGTTGTAAATAAAGTTGGTTCTAGATGCAAAGCCCTGAAATTTAGGACAAATAGACAAAATCTTAAAATTTATGATAGAAATGTATTATATCCAATAGTTTGTGAAGTATTACTGTCGGGAACGACAGTTCACTACTTTAATCATCAATTTTCTGATAGATTTTAATAAACCTGTTATTAGTGCCTGAATACCCAAGTCCAGAAACACATCGCTGAGACCATTTGAATTTTGACCTCCTCGTGGGATATCTTTTGGGTATATTTCTTAGCAATTTCACCGAAATTTTGTACTTTTACGCAAGCAATGTCATCAATATGCCATGTGTTGTTTGATAATTTTGTAGCCATCCGAAAGTCCTTTCTCCTCAATTTATCCATATACTTAAATTCAAGCCAAGTTCGATATAAATCAGCAAGTTGCCACCCATATTAATACCTTTTATCTGTTGAAAAAACCAAGGGTTCGCATTGAACAATAGTATTATCCAAAATACATTTTATAGCATCAATCAAGGTTTCAACAGTGTAAGTTTCAATGTTACTTTTTGAGTATTTATTGTATGACCAATATGCTTGTATGATCTTCCGTTATGTTTAAACATTTTGCTGATTCAATTCTGAAAGATCAATTTTAACTTTATCTGAAAGTAGGTGTGTCCGGAGAGTAGAAAAATAAAAACATTTGCTATATTTTGCTTTTAAATCTTTAATTTTAGATATAAACCCGGATGAATTGGTAATATCCCAAAAGCAATTTATTTCACAGCTTCTAGAAATTGCATTTCAGTATTTACGAAAATGATTCTTAATGGCACTCAAATACAGTGTTACTACCTTTGATAGTTGTTTTGTTACAGATTATTTTAAGCACCAGCTATGAATTTTTATTTTAAAGTTTTTTTAATGTAATTTGGGGATCCAGAACAAAAGTGGACTAGAGGAGTCCTCTTTATTTTGATATTAAAATTTCCTTTCATCTGATCCTTATCTGCATCCATCAAATCATCAATGGATTGTTTGTGTAATTAATATACAGACATGTTTTTCTTTTAAATTTGAAAAGCACATTAAATGTTCTGGTAATGAATCCAGTCACCAGCATCTTCACCAATGTCACATACATGTTATGTTCTCCTTTGGTCCCCAGTCGTGTGGCTGCTTGCTTGCTTGCTTGCGAAGCAGATGGTGTTTTTATTGTTTCTCACTATTCTCTCGAAGGGAACACAAGGTAGATACACAGAATATAAATTGATAGCTTTTTATTAATTGTGCAAAGAGGTATTTAGTCCTGGCGTTTGTCGAATGCAACTTGAGTCGGTCTGTCCAAATGATTATAGCGGCTCGCACGTGTCTATACACGTATGGTGTGGGCAAAGAAGGATATCACCAACAATGATAAAGTGTCACTGGGTCATAGATGAACACATTTTCTGGTGAAAATTGCGAGTGACTATTGCGGGTATGAAGCAACAGCAGTATATCGCGGGCAGGCTCGGACCTGGTATACATCACGAATGTTTCGACGGTGCATGTCAAAATGTGTAAACATGATGACCAAATTAATGTTGAATACTTACAACTGTTTTGTAAGAATGCTTTGTCTGGGTCAGCAACAAATAAAAAGTAAACTCACTTATAACATTGGCAACTGGATGAAGTGATCAAGTAAATGTTTATTTTAAGAGACCAAAACATCTGCATAAAGAGACAACTACATTAGCACCATATCTATCACCTTGCCCAGCAACCGATACAGCCCCATACGTCCAACTTTGCCTGTCTTCTTAAAGTTTACGTGCCTTGATATGTTGACTGGATGCATACGAATAGTCTTGCTGTATTTAACACGCAAAATCAAACACGATAATGATGCCAATACGTCTGGTGTCTACATAAGCTTACAGATGAAGGAATGATGTTGCTAAGCAATAGAATATATTATAAATTGCGATTAGATACTCGGAAATTATCATAAAATAACATGCAAAAATATGCAAGAACACATTGCGTTGGCCTAGACATTGTACCTCGTACCTTTGTAAACCTTCTTTTAATTTTTGAACATAGCATACACCTCCCTTAAGGTAATCATCCCAAAGTCCATCAAAGAACTTGCTGATGGCATCTAAAATGCCCAACAGGGCATTAAGTGCTGCCTGATCTGGCTCGTAATTAGTGGCATTAATGACATCAAACTTCCGCACACTGGGCACACTTTTGACAGTTGTGGCAAGCAAGAAGAGGCCAGCCAATACCAATACGACGTTTGTGCTTTTTGTCATCTTGCCTTTTGGCCACACCTGCATGTAAGAAAAATTCAATGAAAACGTTATGCTACCAGAACAACATATTGTTGCCTCAGGTGGTAAATAATTATTGAACCATAAGACTTAGCTGATTATGCCTGAAATATTAAACAATTGAGTAAATACTTGCAATTTCTGGTAAAGCACTCAGGGCAGCTTATGAGTGATTCCTGGCACTGGTGTGGCACAGCCGAATAGAGTAATTTTTTACTTTGAGTAAATGTGCACTTACATGCTGGTAAATATTCAAACAGAATGATGCCCCCAAAATAAAATTAATTCGCAAAACAAGCAAGTCTAAAATGTCTCAAATCATTAAAGCCAAATTTTTTAACAACCTCTGGATATTTACAGCAAAATTTGTAGAAGCATTTGATCAAAATTGCATGCTTGAATCCTCTTGACTCAAGTTTGTTGTAAATAAATTTGGTCTAGATGCTTAGTCCTGAAATTTGGAACAAATACGACCAAATGTCACAAACAAAAATTGTTACAAAAATGTATCATATCTAATAGTTTCGGAAATATTACTTTTAGGGATAAGATGATTAACTACTTCAAGGTAAAACTCATCATTTTTGTGATAGATTTTAATGTCTCATTTGAGACCCGACTATCCGAGTCCAGGAACCACATCTCTGAAATCATCTGAATCATTACCTTCTAAAGGGATATCTTTTGGGTAAATTTTTTCTTTTTTTTTTTGTTTCTTTGCAATTCGCATTAAAACCTTGCATATTTACACAAGCAGTGTCATCAATATGCCTTGTTTGATAATTATGTAACCAAATGAAAATTATTTTTCATCAATATATCCATACACTTTATTTCAAATAGGTTAAATATAAATAAGTTAGTAAGGGGGAAGATTTGATTCCCATTGGAATTCTTTTTATTTGTTGAAAAACTAATGGTCCACATTGAACAAAAGTATTATCCAAATTAAATTTTAATCCGTCCAAGTTTCAACAGTGTAAGATTTAAAGGTAATTTTTGAGTATTTAGTGTGGGACTAATATGCTTTCTTTGATTAGGAATTAAAATTTTGTGTGGTTTACCAGCATGTTTAAATATTTTGATGATTAACACTGAAAGAAAACATTTGACTTTCTTTATGGATAGATTAGTGTAAAGTGTAGAAAAATAAAGACATTTGATAATTTTCGTTTTTAAATCTTTGATTTTTGATACAAACTCGGAAGAATAGCTCATACTCAAAAGGCAATTGATTTCACATTTTCGAAAAATTGCATTACAGTTTTTACGGAAACGATTCCTGATTGCAATCCAAAACAGTTTTACTTCCTTCCATAGTTGTTTCATTGTACATTTTGAAGCACTAGCTATGAATCTTAATTTAGGTATCCAGAAGAAAAGTGGTATGGAGGAGTTCTCTTCAGAAATTTTAATATTATTTTTGTTGCATCCCATCTTTGTGTCTATCCATCAAATTATCAATATATTATTTATGGAATATACATATGTCATCCATTTTTCTGTCTGATATATCGTTTATATCAAGTTTATTTTTTAAAACGTCATGATAATTGTTACCTGCCTGATCACTGTTAGTTATTACAAATCTTTCTTGTAGGTTTTTTGACTGCGTTTGAAACTTTAAGCCATAAAAACTGTACCATACTGAAATTAATAATGTGAGATTTGTAACAAGAAATATTATTTTTAAAGAATCCTTTCAAGTTTGATAACTATCCATCAATTTTTTGAAATTCTACTTTTTCTTTCTTTGCCCATTTCATACAATAGGAATCAAAAGCATTACATATTTCCTGAAAAACGCTATCAATGTTCAACTTAGGACATATCCGAAATTTTGTGTTTTTGCATCAATTCTTTTAAAACTAAATTTTGTATTATATTCAAATTACCTGTAAATACATGTTTGTGGAATGCAGCAACAAAATTGGAAGATTTATTATTAGACATACGGTAACAATTTTGATTTGCGGCAATATCCTCAAGAGAAATTGAAGCCACAAATTTCCTGTAATTCATGATAACTTGTCTTATGTTAATGCCATAGTTATAGGAAATAATGGGGGATCTTTCATTTTACATTCCTTGGGAATCATGTTACGAACAAATTTCAATTTAAAAAGGGACTGAATATGTAGTGAATCAATACTTTTGTATTTGAAAGGAATGCTAAAAACATTAGATCGTGCCGTTAGACTTGTATATGTAGTTGACCAGTGCCCGCCTGTAGTAAATTTTGAACAAGATCTTTTGTATCAACGTTCCTAAATTTCCTGTTTTTTCCGGGATTTTCTTAGTTCATGAATGACTTTCTTCTTCTTCTTTGAATACCGGTCTGGTTAATATGGAAAGGCGTGTGACTTCTATCAAGAGCCTCAAAGTCCAATTTCTAACATCACTAGGTCCTAAAATTCTGTCATTATGACATCATCAGTTCTTTTAAAAGTAAATTTTGTATTATGTCCAAATAACCTGTAAATACATGTTTGTGGAATGCAGCAACAAAATTAGAATATTCATTGTTAGACGTACGGTCACAATTTTGATTTGCTGCAGTATCCTTAAAAGTAATTAAAGCCACAAATATCCTGTAATTCATGATACCTTGTCCAATGTTATTGCCATATTTAAAGGATATAATGGGGGATCTTTAATTTTATATTCCTTGAGAATCATGTTACGAAAAAATTTCAATTTAAAAAGGGACTGAATGTTCAGTGAATCAATACTTTTGTCTTTGAAACGAATGCTACAAAACATTTGATCCACTTTTTTTTTATTATGATCTGGTTTCCGAATAGTTGTTGTCTATAAGCATAAACCATTTCACAAAAAGTTTGTAGAAGTGGGATTTAAGAATAATTAAGACCCAAATATTCATTGGTTCTGGTTGCATCTTGACAAGATGCCTTTAGACTTGTATATGTAGTTGACCAGTGCCTGCCTGTAGTAAATTTTGAACAAGATCTTTTGTATCAACGTTCCTAAATTTCCTGTTTTTTTCCGGGATTTTCTTGGTTCATGACTTTCTTCTTCTTTGAATACCGGTCTGGTCAATATGGAAAGGTGTGTGACTGCTATCAAGAGTCTCAAAGTCCAAATTTCCAACATCACTAAGTCCTAAAATTCTGTCATCGAGTCCAAAGGGAAAAACAGAATTGAATGTGTTGATCCAAAAATCTCCCTCTTGTAAAAATTTCCCTGTGTCAACATAACTGTCTTTGTCTAATAAATTTGGCTCTTTGTTATCAATAATTTGTACCCTGAAAGCCAAAAGTAAATGTTCCTCAGAATTGAAATGGTCAAACAAAAAGGTGTTTAATGTGTGATTTTAATTGCAGTTCTGTTCATTAAAGCCCTTTTAAACTGATTGAGTAGTTAGGCCTACATATTGAGATTTACATTTGATTCAGGATATCAAATAAATAATATTAGCAGACTCACAAGATAACACCAAATTTTCCGAACAGAAGTTTCTCAATTTAAATTCTTTGTTGGTAACGTCACTGTGAAATTCTTTGTTCTTGACGAAAAACTTATTTGCAGGGTAGACAAAATGTATTCCAAAATCAGCAGTCGAGGCTAACGCTGAACCGTTTTTCATTTCTGTTTTCTATGGTTATGGTTTGTTTTGAGAAATAATTTTTGCAAGCCCATTTTGTCATTTATCTATATTCATATCCCTTAACCTTATTCTGATGTATCAATAACAAAATTACCAACAATAACCAGACCAAAAGATGTCCAAAATAGGAGCAAGACTGAAGATATAACCTGGCAGTACAGTGTACGTCGAAAATCAAAGATCGGGGACCACCATGCGTAAATGGCTCAAAGCTGACGTAATAATAATGGAGTCTTTATGTCCAGAACCACTTCATGGTTGACGTTATCCTATTCCGCAGTCCAAACTCTCTACACTCCGCAAGATAACCTGTCCCTGTTTGACTAATATATATACGGAAGAACTGTTGCACATAGTGCTCGCGTTCTTCTGTAAAATCTTGACCCAGGCTCTATGAACACAAATGTGTAAAAAGGTCTTCAGCAGGTAACTGGTCCGAATATGTTTCGGAGCCTGTACCCGTCCACATGTCTCTAAGTAACGGCTCCTTGTGTAAACTAAGTATTCAGCAAAAACAATCCACATAATAACTAGAAAAGAAGGTTTGCTTCAAAGCAAATCCGACTTTGTGCCTACAAAAGTTGTAAATATTAATTGCTGCAACTTTTGTCGTGTGGTACTTCACATTCCATTGCGCTGATGGCTGGATAAAAATTTCAAAGTTCATATGACCTTGACATTTGAGAGTCACATGTAAATTACAAGAATATACAGCGTAACAATACTTACAACTTAAGCCCAACAATGACCAAATCAGATAAAGGTGTAGAAGTTACGGCTAGATGAAACTTTCAAAGGTCCAAATGACATTGACCTTTAAATTTTATGGGTTAAGGATATCACAAAAAAACATGAAGTGTTGTGATACCTACACGTTGAGTCCAACATGATTAAAATTGGATGAAAATTGACCAAGTTATCGCTGGAAGAAATTTTCATAGGTCCAAATGACCTAGACTTTTCACCTTTGGAGGTCACATGAAAATAACAAAAATGTGCAGTGTTACAATAACAACAATTTGGGCCCAACCTGATCAAAATTGACTGAGTTATGCTAAATGAAAAAATCAAGGTCCAAATGACCTTGATTTGTAACCTTAAGAGGTCACATGTACATTACAGAAGTGTGGAGTGTTACAATTTGAGCCCAACATAATCAAAATTGGATAATAATTGACCAAGTTATGGCCAGATGAAACTTCCAAAGGTCCCAGTGACCTTGACATTTGACCTTTGCGGGTCAAATGTTTAGGTTTTGCTTATAAATGCAGAGCTTCAATATGAACACAGAATACCTATCAAACCAAACATTATTACTTAATGTGCGTAGAACAAGTTCAGATAAGAACTAGAAAAGAAGATTTGCTTCAAAGCAAATCAATCTGTGTGTCTGTAAGAGTTGTAAATATTAAATGTTACAACTTTTGTCCTTGGTGTTTTTCATGCCCTTAAGCTTGTGGCTGGATAAAAAAATTCAAAGTCCAAATGACTTTCTACCTGAAGGGGTCACAAGTAACTTGAAAAAGTGTACAGTATTACAATTCCTGCAATTTAAGCCTACATAATCAAAATTGGATAAAAATTAACCAAGTTATGGCTAGATGAGAATTTCAAAGGTCCAAATGACCTTGATGTTTGAACCTCAGAGGTCACATGTAAATCACTTAAGTGTGTAGTGTTACAATTACTACAATTTGAGTCCAACATGATCAAAATTCGATAAACGTCGACAGAGTAATGGCTTGATGAGAATTTGAAACGTCCAAATGACTTTGACATTTGACCTTTAGAGGTCACATGTAAATTACACAAATGTGCAGTGTTACAATTACTACTGTTCGTGTCCAACATGACCAAAATTCGATAACAATTGACCGTGTTATGCAAGTTGAGAATTTTTAAGGTCCAAATGACCTGGATGTTTGAACTTTAGAAGTCACATGTAAACCATAAAAATGTGTAGTGTTACATAAGCTACAATTTGAGCCGAACGTGGTCAAAACTGGATGAAAAAGACAGAGTTATGGCAACATAAAAATTTAAAAGGTCCAAATGACTTTGACCTTTGACCTTTAGAGGTTTTATGTACATTTGAAGAGTGTGCAGTGGTCCAATACCTACAATTTGGTTCAAACATGGTTAAAATTGGATGAAAATTGACAGAGTTATTGCTGGATAACAATTTCAAAGGTCCAAATGACCTTGATCTTTGACTTTAGAGGTCACATGTAAATTTTAAAAATATGCAGTGCGACAAACATATTAATTGAGGTTGGGTTTCTTTGTACCTTTAATGGTTTTGGAGATATTCAAGATTTAAATTTTCAAATGACTCTAATTTGCAGAATTTTCAAAACCGTTGAACCTCTTTATTAAAAGCACAAGGCTTCATGTATGGAAGTTTAACCTTGCCATGTTTGGAATTTCTGCACACAGCAGTTGCGAAATGAAATGTCGGACAAACTTGCCTGGAAAGAAAGAAAGAAAGAAAGAATGAAAGAAAGAAAGAAAAAAGAAAGAACGAAGGAAGAGAGAAAGAAGTAAAGAATTCCTAGAAAAACAATATGCCTGTGTTGGCACAGAGACAGAGTGAATATGTATGAACCTGGCAAATGATGAATTAGCTAAATGAGTTAAGTTTTGCTTATAAATGCACAGCTTCTACATAAATACAGAATACCTATCAAATCAAACATTATTACTGAATTTGCGTAGAACAAGTTAAGATAAAAACTAGAAAAGAAGATTTGCTTCAAAGCAAATCAGCCTGTGTGCCTTACACTGTTGTAAATTTTAAATGTTACAACTATGGTCTTTGGCATTTTACATGCCCTAAAGCTGCTCGCTCGATAAAAAATTCAAAGTCCAAATGACTTTCACCTTCGAGCTTAAGAAGTCACATGTGAATTACAAAAAAAAAAAAAAAAAAAAAAGGTGTTACAATACCTGCAGTTTTAGCTCATTATGAACCAAATCAGATGGAAATTGACCAAGTTTTGACAGAATGAAACTTTCAAAGGTCCAAATGCCCTTGACATATGACCTTTTGAAATCAAATATAATTACAAAAATGTACAGTGTTACAAAAGATACAATTTTAGCCCATCATGATCAAAAGTGGATAAAAACTGACCAAGTTATGGCTACATGAAAATTTCAAAGTTCTAAGTGAGCTTGATCTTTGACCTTTAAAGGTTACATGTAAATTAGAAAAATGTGCGGTGTCACAAAAGATACAATTTGAGCCCAACATGATCAAAATTGGATAAAATGAACAAAGTTATAGATACGTGAAAATTTAAAAGGTACAAATGACCTCGACTTTTTTCTTTGATGTTAGTGTTACAATAGCTATAATTTGAGCCATGATCAAAATTGGATGAAAATTGACAGAATCATGGTTACATGAAAAGTTAAAAGGTACAAATGACTTTGACCTTTGGTCTTTGAACTTAAGAGGTCACACGTAGCTTACGAAAAATGTGCAGTGCTACAAAAGCTACAATTTGAGCCCAACATGATCAAAATTGGATACAATTGACCGAGTTATGGCTTCGTGAAAATTCCAAACGTTTAAATGACCTTGATCTTTGAACTTTAGAGGTCACATGTAAATTAGCAAAATATGCAGTGTTACAATAGCTACAAATTGAGCCCAATATAATCAAAACTGGATAAAATTTTACCAAGTTTTGGCTTGATGAAAATCTTTAAGGTCCAAATGACCTTAACATTTAGAGGTCACATTTAAATTGCAAAAGTATGCAGTGTTACGATAGGTAGAATTTGAGCCAAATCTGATCAAAATTGGAAATAATTTGACCAAGTTTTGGATAGATGAAAACTCCAAAGGTCTAAGTGACCTTAACCTTAGAGGTCACATGCAAAAAAAAAAAAAAAGACAAAATAAAAAACAAAAAACCAGAAAAAAACACCCCCCCCAAAAAACCAACAAAAAACTGAGCATTGTTACAATAGCTCCAATTTGAGCGCAACGTGGTTATAATTGTATGAAAATTGACAGAGATATGGCTAATTGAAAATGTCAAAGGTCCTAATGACCTTTGACCTGAGGTCGCATGTAAATTACCAAATACGCAGTGTTATGAACATATTAATGGAAGCTGGATCGGTTACCTGTACCAAGAATAGTTTTGGTGATATTCAAGATTTAAATTTTGAAATGGCCCTAAATTGCATAATTTTCAAAACCACCGAACCTCCAAAAAATCAGTACTTCATGTATGGAAGGATAATCTTGCCAAGTTTGGATTTTCTACGTATATTACTTTTCAAATAAAATGTCGCACAAATTTGCATGTAAAGAAAGAAGGAAAGAAAGAAAGAAAGAAAGAAAGAAAGAAAGAAAGAAAGGAATAAAAAAATAAAGAAATAAAGAAATCCTAGAAAAACAATATGTCTGTGTTGGCACACAGACATAATGATTTGACTTACCCCTGAACTAGCATGTACCCTTTCTAGCTGGGTAGTTCACATTAGTCCAACCACCTGTGAGTGTATCACTGAAGTAGAAACAATCTGGGGCAATATATTCAGTCCCAGTGAATATAAAATAAACAGTTACACCTGTATTAACCTGGGGAATTCCTAACAAGTCCTGTAACAATAGACACCATGTAGAGAAATGTAGAACAAACCATATGAGGACACCTACTCTTCATTTTTAAAGTCTGTAAAGTATGAAGTTCTATTTTGGTGTCAACTCTTAGTTTATAATTCAAAATAATGAACCATAGTTTGTGATAAATGAGTAAAGACTTCCAACTTTTGGCCAAGAGCTCTGGAGAAGCTATGACAGACAACTGACCCTGGAGTAAATGCGTCAAAAAGTGAGTCAAGTTTGTAACAATTGAGTAAATACTGCCAATTTCTGGCCATGCGCTCAGAACAACATTTGAGTGACTCCTTGCCCCGGTGTGGCACAGCCGAATTCAGTATTTTTTAAAATTTTTTAAATCTTTTTTTTACTTTGAGTAAATCTACACTCACATGGTAGCCTGAAATATCGGAAAGGTGAATATTAAACAGAATGATGCCAAAGATAAAACTAAGTAGCAAAACAATCAAGTCTAAAATCGCTAGAATTATTGAAATTAAATTTTTTGACAATCTTTGGATATTTACAGCAAAATTTGTAGAAATGGAAATATGTGAACAACATTACATGCTTGAATCCTCTTGACTCAAGTTTGTTGTAATTAAAGTTGGTTCTGGATGCAAAGTCCTGAAATTTAGAACAAATGCGGCCAAATCTGAAAATTTCTGACAAAAATGTGTTACATCCCATAGTTTCTGAAATATTACTCTCAGGGAAAGGATAAGTAACTACTTCAAAGTTAAATTCATCAAGTTTGTAGTAGACTTGATGCCAAACCTGTCATTTGAGACCCGAATATCAAAGTCCAGGAACACATCTCTGAAATCATTTGAATTGTCATCTTCCAGAGAGATATCGTTTGGGTAAATTTCTTTTGCAATTTGCATTGAAAGTTTGCACATTTACACAATGCAATCAATATAGCTTGCATTGTTTGATAATTTCTGTCGCCAAATAAAGATGTTTTTTTTCATGAATTGATCGACATTCTTCCAAGTTCCATGGAAAAGCACCATAAAATTCTTTTCAGTGGGAACATTGGGTGTATTGCATTATTCATATTTGTATGTTCTTGTGCATATACATGCACATTAAAGAAAATTGCTAGGGAAGAGAAATTTACATTAATGTGCCACGTTTTATCCTGTTTTGGCGCACCCACAGATGTAAACACACGGGAAAATGCAAGCCGCTTAAATGCTTCGCATCAATACCTGCACCTGCGGTACTACTCATTATATTGTACCACAACTAATGCTATAAGTATTGCATTTACTATTGTTCTTAAAATGCCTAAATTAATGAAAAATCCTCACGTTGTACGATCTGTGGGTCGTTCTGTACTTCGTTTGTGGCGATACATAGCATAACCTACTTTTAGACAGGTCTTGGCTTGCGCTTGGGATTGCCCCGTCTTACGAGCTTATCAGCGCACGCGTGCGCGCGCACACACATGCACACGTCGTCTGTCTGGGATTCAACATTCCATACGCTTTATCAAATTTGGGATAGAATTACCATCATTTCATGGGTTTAACGGTACCACGTATCTATCATTCGGAATTAGACTTGCACAAGTCCCTAGTGCATGTCCCTCTTTTCCCGTCCTGCGGTCCCACCCAGAAGTGCAATACATTTTCCCCACACAAAGTTAAGTGTATAATATTATGCCAACTACACAGTATAGTGTTATAAAGTAGGCCCTACTATTTTTTTTAACTGGTCGACACTGCTGCCCTGCCGGTTTCAACAGTAGCAAATATTGACTCCAAGTCATTTCTAATTCCATTATCATTGTGATAAGGCTAAGTGGTAATTTAAGTGGTCTTTCATGAATGCGTGGTTATTTTAGTCACTGACCACTCAAGATGCCCTCTGCCTGATCAGGCACACCGCAATTAATCCTTCATTACACAGTTACTCAATTACCAGCTTCTGGGGAAGGGTGCGTTATTACCACTCGCTTGTCTGTGTGATTAAAAACACAGTGCAGACTGCCTTGCGCTAATCTGTTACCTGGTTATTGACATGCCTGGCGCCAATCTGTTATCTAGTTATAGACACCATCCAAGACAACTAGCT
This sequence comes from Hermodice carunculata, assembly GCA_964020975.1. NCBI lineage: Eukaryota > Metazoa > Annelida > Polychaeta > Eunicida > Amphinomidae > Hermodice > Hermodice carunculata. The sequence continues at coordinate 22,263,241 of OZ026612.1, forward strand.
GGGTTTAGGGGCCTACCTGTATTATAACAGTATTAGGCTACAACATGTGTGATGGGTTTCACTTAAAGTTTTATTTTGTAATGAATTTAATTAAAATAAAATTTGGAAGACAGTCCAGTGAGACTTGAGCAAGTCTAGTGCAGAATGACCTATTACCCTTTAGATAAAGGAACCGGGCAATAGTTTTTGAGGCTGAAAAGACAATTGCCCACATTCTGGTCTCCTGTGGCTGTATGTGCATGATTTGGACTGGGAACCAGACTACCTGTGAATCAAACAAAGCAATGGTGGTGACAGTAGAGTGTGGTAAATTTGCAATTAGTATCCGTGGCAAAATTTCAATATAATTTTACATTTAGTTGTTTACTTTTATCCAGAATTAAATGAAACAAATAGTGACCATTAATCATCTGAGCAATAGTCCACATTCCAATTCACTCGAGTTGGTTGAGTGTCCCAGCTGAAGTACTGCTCTCTCAGCCGAGGCCCTCGGCAGATGGCCTCGCACAAAAGTTCAGCTGGGACACTAGACAAACACTCAAGTATTTGGAATAGGACCATTGCCCAGCAAAATGGTCAGTATTTGTTACATGTTGTAGGCACAGCCTGAGAAACTAGCATCAGCATTGCAAAGTGATAATGACGTCAGTGGATCAGGCAGTAGCACCTGGTGGTCAGGTCCTTCTAGCGGCCATTTACTAAACCAGTCTAGAGGGGCGAGGACGTAGTACCTTGAACAGCTTAACAAAATTATCTGCCGTACAGCCTTTCTTTTTGTTAGACACTGTTCCACAAATTTAAGTATAGTTCCCAATATCTTTATATCTCCATTGAACTGGTGTCGTATTCTGTGGCAGATATGTAGTGTGTACAGAGAGTTATTGTTGGATTGTAGCGCGACAACATCAAATCTAAGCAGTCTTTTGCAACAGGGCGTTGCGATCTGGAAGGCCCCGAGAAGCAACCTGGTGACTGCACAGTGTGGAGATATTAGTCAGGTTAGAATGAAAGGTGCACCACAAATGATACATACTTTGTCATGTTTATTTAGGTTACCCTCACACCTGTCAAGTTTTTCTATTCCTCGGAAACCCGTTTCCAGCCCGATAAGCATGTTTGATCGGTCCACGTCCCATCGAGGTGCTAACGATGCAAGCTGGTGAATCGTTATCATTTATTACACTTTATCGACAACGTATTCTGACAGTCATGATTTGCTGACATAATTTCCATTAAGGCCGGCAAGTTTGAGACTTTGGTGTAACTAAAACTGCGAATATTACCCGGGGTGCTTAAAAAGGGCAATACATACGCCCATCTGCGCATGCGCAGTAGGGACTGACAAAGAAAATCAACTTCGTTGGCTAGATACTGAGTACTCTTCTGATTGATAATTTACCATTCCGTTATATCCAATATTCACATGTGTTTATGTAAGAGCTCGCTGACACTCACTATAATGTGTCCGCGGAACAAAACAGTGTGTATTGGCACAACGCAGCGCGTATCATGAACAAATTAAGCAGAAGCCTTGAAAACAGAGATACAGTTCCAGCTCTTGTTTTATGGTAAAGAGCCAGCGATTTGACTCTATTTGTGGTCCATGTACTGAAATCAGGTTAGCTCTATCGTCATGCTCATGCCACACAAAATGTCGTGAATATCGCAGAAACGGCAAACAAACTCACAAATAAATGTTATCTGAGCCATAAATGCGCTATTGGAACCCATATCTGTTATGCAGTGATCAGTCCATCAGCTGTTTTTTTAACTTTTCATTCTCACGATTTCTGCAATAAGCGATAACGTCTTGAATCTAGCGTCCGTTTTGCCCAAGGCTGTTCATAGTCGATGTCTGAGCATGGACACAAAAGTGAACACAGAACCTGGTACATGAAGGGGGAAAAAAATAATAAATGATTTCCCCTAATTTGAGAATCCCATAATTTAAAATATATCCTAGATACCTCGCCCATGTTCGCAAATTATGACTATTTTAGTTTTAGTTCACAAAAAACCATAACTACGAATAGTTTTTAACAATCCTGCTTAGGCTTTCTGAAGAAAGATTGAAAAAAAATTAAGGCACACTACACTCAGAAAACATTATTTAAAAAACTGTAGCAGCACACCTTGGACAAATTAAAGTCTAGGGGATTTTCCCCCCAGAAGAACCAAAAATTTATAAAAATCCAAGAGTCACTGGAGCACGGCCATTCAAACAAACTTCGTAGAGAGCCACCCAAGATGCATTTCCATCAAGTTTGAACTGAATCGGGCAGACGAATTTTGAAAAAAAAGTCGAAAATATTAACGGCGGACCACGGACGACGACACATGGAGAATCATACTATAACATCAGTTGACTGACAAGTCAGCTGAGGTAACAACTTAAAAACAGAAGGAAAAACCGACTCCAGTGGGAAACATCATGCTGTCTGATTGTCGGATTAAAGGGCATGTTATGTGAATATATCGCTAGTTATACGTACGTCAAATTCGCCGCACCTTAGTTCTGATAACTGAATCAAACCTCTCCTGCCAACGAACTGGAAATATTCTGTGTGAAGTGCGCTGACACAAACTAGAAGATATAGAATGAGTTTGCCTGTATTTTTTTGTGTGTTTCCTTCCATGTAGAACATGTCTGTCCGAGTTCTTTCAAGGAAGTATCTTGCGGCTTAAATGTACTTTTACAGTAAAAAAATGTTAACACTGCGCATACTTGTTCGATGGATAAAAGACACATAATTGTACACATCAAACCAGGAGAGCCATACACCATTCTTTATCGTGGGTTTAAAGATGTGCCCAAACGCCAAAGATTTTCTTCACCACTAATTATTGTGCATGTGTGACGTGAAATTTAATAGTCGAATCATCAACTGCTTTTGAAGCATGTATGTACACCAAAGTTGTTTCGTGCACGGGTGGAAACGGACTTGAGAATTTTGAGCATTTTACCCCCTCGAGCGTCACAGAGATTGAAAAATAGCATTAAAAACTAGAGAAAATTGATTTGCTTGTCAGCAAATCAGTCTGTGTGCTTAAAAAGTTTTCAAACACTAAAGATTTTCTTCACCACTAAGTTTTGTGTATGTGTGACGTGAGATTTAATAGTCAGTTGCACCATAGCCTGATGTTCGTCGGTGCGGATCCCTGAAGCCGCTCGCAAAGCCCTCTTGCGTGCTGACCTCTTTTCCGACCATTCCACTGCCTGCCACCTCTTTTCCAGCCACGAAGCACAGATGTTGCAGGGTGAAACTCTGGAACATTTTATCCCACGGAGCCATACAAAGTCGGCACTCGGGGTGATCACCTCAGGAAGCCATGAAATGCTTCTTGCCGTCCATCCTATTCTGTCTTGTTGACTGTTCCGACGCCATTCCTAGGAGGAGATGGAGTCGCGCATGCGCCTGACCTACAAACGCGGTCCACGCATAATTACAGTATCGTGGCGGCCAACCGCTCGATTGAGGATCAAGACCTTGGCTCACTTACATGAAAACTAGTGAGACTTGCAAATAACTTTACAGTAATGTTCAGAAGGCTGAACTTAGCCAAACCGCAAACGCAGAAGGGCTTACGCTGCTTACGAAAAGCAACACGAGAAAAAAAAATCAACTAAATTGGCGAATGCCAAAAGAGATGAACTGGAGTACGTGACCGAGGCTTCGTAACACCGAGACCGCTTATAGGTGGCGCTGCGGTGCATCGTGCCATGAACCAGGTGGACGAGAAATTTAATTCGGTTGGTATTATTTGGAGAGGCTTGTCCTTTTGGACAATTACCCATGTAGTGGTGTATAGGTATGTATTATGCCATAAATAACTGCTTTTGAAGCATGAATGTACACCGAAGTTGTTTCGTGCACGGGTGGAAAAGAACTTAAGAATTTTGAGCATTCAACCCCCTCGAGCGTCACAGAGATTAAAAAATAGCATTGAAAACTAGACAAAATTGATTTGCTTCTCAGCAAATCAGTCTGTGTGCTTAGAAAAATGTTAAAGATTGCCTATTCAGTATCTATTTAACTCCTGCAACAATATTTTTTTTTCATGTAGATATGTCAAAAACATAGGAATAGAAGCTGAAAAGGCACCTCTTGAAATCTCAAACAGTTTTGAAGCTAATCAAGATTTAAATTTTGTGTATTGGGCTAATTTGTATAAATCAAACTGCGACAACTTTGATTCATGGTTCATTGGATGCAACTATCCTACAAAGCAATCAAATGAAGTTTGAATAACACCTCAGTCTATAATACTTGAAGTTATTCAAGTTTTAAATATTATGTATTCTCCTTATACGCATAAATTAAAATGCTACAACTTTAGTTCATGCTTCATTGGATTCGGCTAACAAATCTACGAATTGAAGTTGGAATGACACCTCTATCTGTAATTGTTTGAAAGTTTTCAAGAATTCAATCTTGAATATTTTGCCAATTTGCACAATCAAAATGCTACAACATTGGTTCATAATTCATTGGATGCAGCTTTCACAAACCTACACATTTAAGATGAATTCACACCTTTATTGATGATAGTTTTGGAGTTCAATTTCCAAATGTTTCATGTGCTGCTAATTGGCATAATTGTAAATGGTACAGTTTTTGTTCACTGTCCATTAGATTGACAGGTGTCAGAAACCTGCATTTGCTACTTTAAATTTCGTGTCCATCTGTAATAGCTTGGAAGAGACGGAGCTTAAAAAATTTAATTGTCCTTTATTTGCATTATTTTCAACTTGACATCTCAATATGATGCTAAACCCATATTTATACTATGCATTAAAACTTAGAAGTGACATCAACACCAGATTCCCATGGTTTATAAATCTTCGTCATAAAATGCCTGCAACATAAGAAACATGTATACATTGATATACATGTATTTATCAGTACATGTATTTTAGTTTCACTATTCACAGGAACATAGAACATTGACTTGACAATCTCTACTAATATCAACTATGGGGCTCGCCTAATCCACTGTCATACATAGCATTCAGTTCAACTTCACATAATTCTTACAGAGATCTATGTGTCTAACCCCCCCCCCCCCCGTCAAAATGCCACAAAGTCGGGTCCGAATCCAATCTTTAATACGCAACTACTTTCGATATAAATAAACACATTATAGATATATGTGTATTTCTGCCTTTTTCACTGTAGTATTCTTTCTTTTTTTTCTCTTCTCAGGAATAGGCAACTTGTCGAATGGGGGAATCATTAAACTGTGCATTAATGAAAGCAAGTTAAAATAAGTTTCTGTGTACATGTATCATTTCAGTATAAGGTTTTTTGCCGCGGGTACCCGGGTGCTTACCGGGTCCCGGGTACTCATTACGGGTCCCGAGTATTAAACATAATTAATTTGCAGGTCCCCGGACCCGACTTTTTCCCCTAAGTCAATGCACTTGTTTAACTATTGAGTGTCACCAGACAGAATGTCCAAGCAAACTTAAGTTGTAAGTTTGCACAGGCAACATCCAACTTCACATAGCTCTTGACAAAAATCTACACCATTGCATATGCACGTTTGAGAATCCAGGTTCAACAACCTACTAAAGGTGTGGACAAACTGAGCTTGCAAGTTTGGCTGAACATGGGTGATTTAAGATGAATCTTTGTTAAGAGGGCAGTGTTCACAAAGATTATGAAACAATGTTATAGATATTTAAATGATGAGCAAATGTCACTGCTGGGTCCAGAAATACAACAGCTATGCCTATGGGAGCTGATACTTCCTGCATGCCCCTATGTACCCACTACCCTGACCATAATCCTTCCATGTTACAGTTGGCCATTACAGACAGTTTGGATCTGTGTTTGAGCGATTTCTGGTAGTTGATCTGAATCTCCCTTTACCAAGACATGTTAAACTTTGGTATATATTTTATTGGATGCTACTATGCCACTAACCTATTGGTGACATGGCACGTCCCTGTCAGCACCAACTGACTGGAAATTGATTCAGGAGGCTTCAGACTATATACAGCCTCCTTTTTTACACAAGGTGATCCACAACACTGGGCGCTGGTGCCCCTGTATAGATATGTATCAGGCCAGACTCTCACGGTTCAGTTATCTCTGGTTGCATAACAGTCTGACTCTGAAAGCAATGAACATCTTCTGGGCACAGTGGGGGAGCCATGATTGTGTCTGATGCATGTTTATTCAAAGGAAATTCAGTGAATTTAGCATAAATATGATGGATTTATATCTAAATGCAGCCCTACTGTAACACCTAGTGAGCAAAAGAGGGAGCCATTTGCAACAGGGCAGACCCATGTATTTAGCATGGTCAAAAGTACTTTCTCAACAAAATGAACAACAGAAACACAGAATAATCTCAAGAAAATGTATTAACACAAAGAAGTGAGCAGGATCGCAGTGAAATATGAATGTCTCCTATTAGCTTTTTCAACTTTGTTTGCATGCTATAGGATTTTGCTTTAGCAATGGACCCACATATTAATCTTTGAATGACAACTCTATCAACAAAACTTTTGAAGATATAGAAGATTTAATATATCCACAGGTATGCCCCTAATTTGCATAATATTCAACATGATCACTGTTCCAAACAATATGTGCAACTTCACTACTAGCTACGTCTATGACCATGCCAAGTTTGATACTTTTCCGAAAAATACTGTCCGAGAAAAGCTGACCACAAAACTGGCACACGGAAATAAATAAATAAATAAATAAACAAACAGACAGACAAACAAACAAACAAGGAAACAAACAAACAAACAAACAAACAAACAAATGAATAAACAAATAAATGAATAAATAAATTTGATTTTGCTTGTCAGCAAATCAGTCTGTGTGCTTTGAAAACTTTTACAGATTGCCTATTGAGTATTAGTCTAACTCCTGTAACAATATTGTCTCATGCAGATATGCCCACAATCTATTAATTCAAGTTGGAAATGCACCTCAATCTATTATAGTTTTGAAGCTTGTCAAGATTTGAATTTTATGTATTTGCAAGTTTCGAAATTAGCGGGTTTCTGGAGGCCAAGTGCCCCAGACAACTTTCATTCGTGTCGGCCAAGTTAATTTCTTTAGCTGGCTTCCCATGGGACAATTTTTTATCTTCAGCATAACATATCATTTCCAACAATTGTGGGAACATTCAATTCAGTTCCTAAAATCTTTTTTTTTCCTTTTTTTTTTTGTGCGAAAACACTGTTTTCATAGTGGTGACAAACAAAGCTTTTGTTCATCTATATTTGCGACATTTTAAATGTCAGTGTCTCTTAATAAGCTAGCTAGTAATTACTATATATATGTGGTGGGAATCTTGGCAACTTTCTGGAGGCTTGGGTAACCAGTAAAAATGCTGTGGTTGCCCAAGGGAAACTTGACAAAATTGTTAACTTCTACCCCTGATTTCCCTAATTCTCATAAATTAGAAATAAAATAGATTAGCAACAGGGCCAGTCTCCCTGGGGATTGAAGTGTAAGCTTGTTGCCCCCCTGCCTCTGTTCTAATAGGTATGGAGGCCAGACTCTCACATTTCAATTATCTCTGGTTCCATAACAGCTTGTCTTTGAAAACATTTACCAGCTTGAGGGCACAGTGGGGTGCCTAGACTATGTCAGATGCACTGTGTATTCTGTGTGATTTAGTGAATTTAAATAAATTAAACTTCTGAACTTTGTATGTAAGCTATAGCATTTTGATTTAGCAATAGACCCACATATCAAGCTTTGAGTGGCAACTCTATCTCGAAACGTTTAGAAGATACGTAAGATTTAAAATTTCTACAAATGTGCCTCTAATTTGCATAATTTTTAACATCATGACTGTTCAAAACAATATCCACAATTTCACTACTAGGTCTATGACCATGCCATGTTTGGTTATAATCGGAACAATAGTTATTGAAAAAAGCTGACCAAAAAACTGGCACACGGAAATAAATAAATAAACTAGAAAATTTGATTTGCTTGCCAGCAAAACAGTCCGTGTGCTTAGAAAACTTTTATAGATTTCCTATTCAGTATTTGTTTAATTCCTACAACAATGTTTTTATGCGGCTATGTCAAAAACATATAGATTCAAGTTGGAAAGGAACCTCTTGATATCTATTATAGTTTTGAAGCAATTGAAAGATTTAGATTTTGTGCATTTGCCTTATTCGCATAAATCAAACTGCTGCAACTTTGATTCATGGTTCATTTGATGCAACTATCCTACAAATCTGTCAACTGAAGTTTGAATGACACCTCAGTCTATTATAGTTTTCAAGTTATTGAACACATTTTGTGTATTCGCCTATTTCGCATAAATTAAAACACTGTAACTTTGGTTCGTGTTTCATAGGATGTGGCTATGTCAAAAACCTACAAATTGAAGTTGGATTGGCACCTTCATTTATAATAGTTTTGAAGATATTCAACTTTTAAATGTTTGAAGTGTGCTAATTAGCATGATTTCAAATGCTACGGTTTTTATTCACTGCCCATTCGATTGACAGGTGTTACAAACCCGTATGTACTACTTTCAATTCAATTTTGTGTCTATCTATAATGGGTTGGTAGATACGGAGCTTTTAAAATTTTAATTGCCCCTAATTTACAGAATTTTAACATGACATTTAAATATGATGCTAAACCAATTTATTCTATGAAGTAAAAAAATTAATACATCAACGCCAGATTCCCTTGCTTTGTAAATCTTGGGCACAAAATGGCTGCAACAAGTGAAACGTGTATACACTGATATACATGTACATGTATTTATAGGTACATGTGTTTGAGTTTCACTATTTACAGGAATATAAAAACCTTTACATGACAATCTCTACTACTATCAACTATGAGGCTCACCTTATGTACTGTACATAGCATTCCACTCCACAAAGCTCTTACAGAAATCTGTGTGTGTAACTATTGACTGTCTCCAGCCTGAACGTATCAGCAAGTTTGCACAGGCAACACCCGACTTGACATAGCTCCTATACAACAAAAATCTATACCATAGTACATTTACATGTAAATTTTCAGCAAAATTTTGGCCTTTTCTTTCATCCTTGGACCTGAGATTATTTTTTACTGTGTATTTTTTACTATGCATCACAATGAACCGATAAAACATTGCTTCATTTAGTTGTTCATGGGTGTTGACCTTCACTCTTTTCCTTTTAGGGTTCTATTTCTGCTCGCTTACTTACTGTCAGAAATTTTCTGGGCTTCATTATGACATGTACACTGGGGAACTTTTAGCTGTTAGCTTGACTGGCAGGAGTACAAACTGAACTGATCTGATGCTGTCGGTAGACTACTTTTTGAGAACACTTCTCATCTCATGGGTTAAACTGATGAACATCATCAAGGCATTTCATTGAAATCACCTAGGTGGCACCCAACCACACACTTATTGTTTAAGATCAGTCAGCTGTTGAGTCTGTCCCCTTGGATCATGTTGATAATCTATTCCTGGTAGTAGTCCACAAACATACTGGCTGGCTGGCTGGCTAACACTCCACTGTTAGAGATGGTAAGGAAATTACACTGTGTGGGGGCTGAAGAACCTGGCTAAGTGGATACTGGTGCAAAAATAACAGTTTGAGAAGAAAACAATCTAAATACATGTACTGATTACATTTTGTCTAAAGTGTCCAGTTAGGCCAATTTTGGTATAATTTAAGGTGTCCACTGCCCATTTTAAGGAGGTGCCTTCTAATGAGGGTTTTACTGTATGTAACTATCAACACAGTCTCCATTGGGACAGAAGGGCCAGCCCAGAGCACTGGGCCCTGGCACCACTGTCTCAGAGACCAGCTTATGTGTGTGTGTGTGTGGGGGGGGGGGGGGTTTCCAAGGAAATTCAGTGAATTTAACATAAATTAAACTCCCGAACTTTGTTTGCATGCTGTAGGATTTTGCTTTAGCAACAGCCCACATATGAAGCTTTGAATAACAAACTTAAACGAGAAAACGTCTGAAGATATTTTAGATTTGAAATTTCCACTAATATGCTTCTAATTTGCATATTTTTTAACATCATGACTGTTCCAAATAACAGGCACAATTTCACTGCCAGGTCTATAACCATGCCAAGTTTCGTACTTATCGGAACAATAGTTTCTGAAAACAGCTGATCATAATACTAGCACACGTAAATAAATAAATAAATAAATAAATAAATATATGAATAAATAAATAAATAAATAAATAAATAAATAAATAAATAAATAAATAAATAAATAAATAAATAAATATATGAATAAATGATTTGAGGAAAAACAAGAAGTCTGTGGTCGCATACAGACTTAATAAAGAACAAAGTATTTGAGGAAAAATACAAAGTCTGTACACAGACAGACGTAATAAAGTATTTGAGAAAAAACAAGATGTTTGTGTTCACACACAGACTTATTATTGGACCAATTATTATTCTACTCTCCCTTATTCTGCCACGCTTAAAACGCAACTGTCTGCAGAAGCATCTACTTCGTAGAGATTTTGAGTGCTGAATTGCACAGGGTGCGAGTTGTGTCCATTATTTTCTTATTCAAATCGCGACATTCCTCTTTTGCCTGAGGAGCTGCCGCCATAAGAGGCACGTTTACATGCGTTGTCTGGTTTTCCATTTACCAAAGAAAAGAAGACAAAGTGCATTTGAAAATTAAATTGTATTGATGTATTTTGATTTCAACAATCTTTCTGGAAAAGAAAACGATTGATCAAAGAGAAGTGTCCATGATGTAGCCATCCTATTCAATTGCTGAACTGAATGATGGTTGTGTTAAGACATTCAACACGCCAAAGTACGCAAAGGAGAGTGCAGGGTCTTCACCCTTCCTTTCCCGCTTAAGTCACCTAAAAGTGCCCTGGTGTTAATTGTCGTCTGCGTTCATGTAAATGTTTTCACTTAAATTTAGTATAAGTAGAATACGTTTGTGCTTAGAATTGTAGATAACACCTTTTAGGATGACATAACCAAGGTCGATATTCCCAGCCCGCGTCAAGAAAAGCTATTTACTCATTTTTTATTCTGAGGAGAAAAATGTCAAAGTAATGTCTAGTGGGATAAAGTGCCTTCATTTCTAAACCAAATATCAGAGATATATGCATTCGCAAGATAATATTACTATATGCTCAATTAACTGCAAAGCTCTGCAATGTCTGCCTGTATTAAAGATACAACTCAAAATTGCTGCATAAAGACAAGCATTTTAGGGTAAAATTTAGTTTTGTGAAATTTAAGATTTATCTCGAAAAACTTGCGAAACAAAATGACAAATCTCTTGCTATTATGATCTTGATACAAACGCTTTCGTGCAGCATGGACCACGTCGTGCCCCGGGGTTGTCAACAAATACGAAAGAGGATGCAGTGTACCTGCACTGGACTCCATGTACATCATTACTTGTTCATAGATCTAGCTCATGGGGTAGATATACCACATAGCCATTGGGGGTTGGGTGGGGGAGGCAACTTTATTTATATCATCTGACCATGCATTGCTATGGGCCAATGTCACAAATGTGTTGACACTCACCTGAACATTGGCAGTAAATATCGTTTTAATTTGAATAAGAATGCAAAAGTCATTGAGAAGAGTCGATGTCATGGGCAGATTGTCTCATTTCGTCATACATCAGGATAGCTGTGATCCATATCAACGTGACATTTATATTTTGTTTGCTAAAGTATATGGAAAGATTTGGTAGACCTAATACTGACGGACCAATTTGTATATTGGCCTATGTGCATACAGAAAAAAAGGTGCATTGCGGGTGCCCGGCTTTGCCTTATAGGCCTATATGTATGGGAATTTCTCTTTCAGCATATGTGCCGGGGAAGCACATAGATAGAGCTTTTTTAAATTACGTTGAATGTTTAACAGGGCATTACATTCAAGGGGTCTGATTTACACTTTTTAAAAGGATCACAACAAAACACTTGGCATAAAAAGCTTAAAATCCACGGTCATGTAAAGACAATAGTATAACTTGGGTAGCCATGTTTTTGTTTTGCGTTGTAGGAAATGGTTTTTATGTTATTAAATTTATAAGCGTTTTTCCATTTTGGAGCTCACAAAGTGGCATTTGTTGTGTTTTATGGCCCGAAAAACGTTGGATCCCAGGAAACAACAACGAGTTGCCATGAAGTAGCTGGATATGGTGATTTATTCCTTAGGGAAATATCATCGTTTTTACAGTCTCCCTTAATACACCATGTTACGGGTACGTCCCACGCACCTCTCCTTTACATGCAGAAACTTATGGATACTAACTGTAAACCAGAATGTAAACGCAATATATTTTGTGATGAAAAAACATACGTGAATAGGAAAACACATATTGTAAACATTACGTACTCATATTTGCGCGTTTGGAACCGTAAAAATACCAATCTACTTGTCACCTGATCGGCAATTGCGAAAATACATGCAATATCTTACCAGATATCCAAACCTGCATATTATGAAAATCTTTATGACATATACAGGTAACGCGAAAGAACAAATGCATCCTTGTACATGTAAATGAAATATGTGTTTTGAAACAACATGACACAACACAACATGTCCCCGTGCATGCGTGTAGTGCAAGTATATACATGGTTAATGTGCACAAGCGAACTGAAAAGTATGTGGGCTGTGGGCGTTCCCTTGTGTGTATATAATAATACACAAGGCATCCCACTCCTAAGAGAGTTAGGATGGAATACAATCAGAGACGGAATTGCCAAAGCAAAGCTTAAGTACTGGGGGTATTTACAAGCAGTAAATGAAGACAAGTGGTGCAGGAAGGTTTACAATGAAGTAGTCAAGGAACAAACAAGATGGGTCAAAGATATAAATAAGTTGGCAGACAGATACAAATTGAAAGGATATGATGAGGTTGATGACTGGAAAGTGTATGCGGGTAGGACTGTTACAGAGGGCTGGAAGGAAGACTGGAAAAGATGAGTCAGGGAAAAGAGTACATTAAAAGCCAAAGAAAAGTGTGTGTTGGGATGGAGAGATGGGATCTAGGCTTCTTTTTTCAAAGTAGGGCAGGCGTGATCAATCTAGAAAAGAGAAAACACAAGTGGACAACAGGTAGTAAATGGTAAATGTAAGGTATGTAGACAAGAGGCAGATGAGACAGTGGATCATTGGCTGGATTGGTGTGATGCATATAGAGAGATAAGAGAAGAATTTTTCAGAAAGTGGGACAGGGAAGACTGTAATAACAAGGGTCTAGAAGAGGTTCAGTGTTTAAAGGAAGATGAACATGTAGCATGGGTTTTAGGTCTTAGAGGTGGCTCTCTGGGAGCCAGGAAAGGCATTAAAGGAGTACAGGATTACCTGGTAGGGTGCTAGGAGAAAAGAAATGAATTGATAGGGTGCGATAGCGACAGGGTAAATTAGAATTTCAGAGTGCAGGGAGGAGATGGAATGGTAGTGCCCCCATGGGATCCCCCATGGGAAAAGCCTGAGCCTTAGAGGCAGAGACAGGGTGTATGAGTGAATTTTAATTTTTTTTTTGGGGGGGGGGGCACAAGCGTGTCGGGGGATTTATCCAGACCAGGGGCCCACCACAGCTGTCAGAGAGAGTGTGTGGTGGACCCTTTGCCTCGGCTCTGGTCCTGGAAAACATGGCAGCACGAGTTGATCAGGATAACCAGGATTTCCTCCACCCTCATAAATTTTTCTTTTCTTTTCTTTACTTTTGCCTAGACCACCTGTATCATTCCGGGACGCTGCACATAAGCGGAGAGCCACAGCAATATTATTGTTACTCATCATGTCAACATTCAACAGTACCCTTACATTTGCTTGAATGAAGTAAACATATCCTAGGTAAGCTTGGCACCTTAACTTAGCGCGAGCAAAGAGACAAACAGTATTGCACCCATTAGCGTATTCTCATCCTTCATCATATTTGAAATGTATATCTCATTATATTCATCCCTCTGTCAAGGTGGCTTCCATGATAGCGGCGTTTTTCGCCTTAAAGGGAGTCTCCCCAGCTACTATCATATTATGTATACAGTATGCTTTATTATGGTGAAACAAAAGTATTCTGATTCTACACTTAGTACTGCAGTGGTACTACCTTTCGAGTTGATTGTCAAAATATATTTTAAAAATTGTAAATAATATTTGTCAAATTCCATTTTAAAATACCAGGCTATATTTTCTAGAGAAATGCATTTGAAAGTCTGTGGAAGGTAATCACTCCATACGTTGCAACCATACAAAAAGATCGGGGTAATAACCTTGCCGAAACAGTCCGAATACATTATAATATCAATAATTTCACTGAATAAGGTACGTTTTAAATGAGCGAGTGACTTACTGCTGCCTTTTTCACATAGTTGCTTAACTGACCCAGAAACATTTCCACTTGTGAATTCAATGACAAGTTATGTATATTTCTTTGAATTTCCAACTCGTCATCTCCAACAAAAATCATGTATTATTTTTCCTGACTTATTAAAAATCACCTCTTTGGATTTTTCTACATACATTTTCCAGTTTCATTCTTTACAATAGAGCTCCGACTTGTCCTAACAGCATTGGAATTCTTTCTCGCTTCGCGATATTGATAATAAATGGTCCGCGTAAAGCAAATAATTACATTTCTAGTTCTGCAAGGATACTGGATGACATTCCTCGGTTAAAATAGTGGTTAAATCCTTGATGCATAATTTGAATAAACTGGGACGAGAACGCAGCTTTGTTTGACACATTTTTCAAAAACATATTGTCAATAGCCTCGTGCAGAATTTATAACTGTATGGATGATTTCTCATAGGTTTCTCTGATAATTCTATTGAAATATCCATCTATATCATAATCTAAACATTTGTGAAATAGTCCGCCGTACTACACTGAGTTAAAAGCTTGTTGGAAATATATAAAACACACATCCAAGAATTTCTGTTTATCTCTAATTTTGACGTATTTATCAATGATGTTCACCGGTGCGTGAGTTTTTAATAAAACCTATCTGATATTCATTCTCAAACTAATATTGTTTTATTTGTTTATGCATGGGCGTTTTTACAACATCGTTCAAAATAAGTTTGATATGTGGCTACTGAGGGAAATTTCTCTCTATTTGTTAGGGTCCAAAAATGAACCACCCTAGTGTAATAGAGTTAATGGGCTTATTTTTCATGATCCTGGAAAGAATCCAGATCCAAAAATCAAGTTGAACATATTTTCCAAAATTGGTAGCATACTTTCAGTTCAGGATTTTATCATGTCGTTGAGTATGTCAATTTATTCCTGGCGACTTTCCGTTTTTCAAAATTACCAATGCAATTTTTTATTTCATTTCTACTTATTTCGAAATCAAGCTCTAAATATAATTGCGTTGTATTATTCTTTAGCTTTTATAAGACATCATTAGTAACAGGACTTAGCTTTGGGTTTGAGCCTTCAGACATTCGTAAAATGTTTGAACCATTGACAAGGATAATTTTTCTGACAGTTTTGTTTTGGGGTGAACGACAGGGTCTAGTTCTTTAACTTATTTCCAATATTCTTTTTTGATTTACTTCCTGAAATTAACTTAGAGAGTTGATTATATTAAGTTGAAAGCTACGGTCACATGTTTTACATATCTGTCAAAAAGCACGACGTGAAGCATGGTACGTTTGCCGTAAAGCGTAATTGTAATAGTCTTCAGACTACTGTCTTACAGGTGCTTTGCTCTTCCAAAAACGTACATGACCACCTTTATCTACAAATTTGGGTAGAGCTGTTTTTTTGTTTTGTTTTCTAATTGATATAAATTTCATCATAAACATACTTGCTTTGTCAAATGGGAGATTAAATCATTAATCGCATTATCAATATCCTGTCGGCTATCTTTTGTTCAGTAGCATATCTATATCGTTTTTACATATTGTATCGAGAGCGAACTTGAACATTCTTGAATCCGTATTTTCCCATGAGGGTCTCTTGGGGAGGGGTTTTAGTTTATTCTGATGTATATTAGAATTGTAGGCAAGACTTAAGTCAAGCATTTTATACCTGACATCATACCTCAGCATACAATGATCAGAAAACCAAGAAGTAGTGAGAACAATCATGGAGGCCACACACGGAAAAACTGTAAAGTCAGGAATTACATAGAGTATAGATCTAGGGTGTTTTGCATTTGTATTGCAACAGGAACATTTTCCAGTCAGGCCTCCGAATTGCGCCCATTTAAGATCGCCATGTTGCTCGCCCTACATAGATTAACAAGTGTTTTACCATGATTATCTATTGTTCTAGTGTCACTGTTATATATCCTTACTGCCTGCTGTTCAACCTAAATTCACTCTGGGTCGTTAACCAATATGGTAACTCATAAAGTAAGCAGTGTTTTACTTGGTTGCTTTCCTTGTATTTCTCATAACACCCCTTTTTCTAGCGGCGTAATCTTCACTACTTGTGCATTGTTTGTGATTGTCCAAAGGTTCAAATTTTTTATTTTGTCTGCTATTTCATGCATTCCGTAGCCTTATGCTTACATTGAACAAATTCATGAATGTGTCGTTATCCAATCATCCCAGTTTCTGCAAATTTTGCCATACTGGTAAAGTTTATTTGGCAGCTTCCTCATAATTTTTCGTTTATTTGTCATGACTCACAATTCCGTTTTCGGATTTTTTTTTTATAGTTTCTCATATTTTAACAATGTTAGTTCTATACATATCAGAGTTTCTGATAATTTTGTTATACCTGGTTCATGTGTTTCAATCAAACTTCTTTGATTATATTAACGAAGAACTGCCAATACTGTTACATGTTTAATCAACCCCTCCTTTCATGCGTCCATTAACGTAATGAGAGGTACTCAATTACTCATTATGAGCTTTTCTGATCGTTTCACTTATATTTCACATCATTATGAGCACGGACAAATTATAGTAAATAATATTCTTAGAAACTTTGGTGGCATCCCAAGGAATATTCTAAATAACTTAATCGACAGCAGTGGTGAATTTGAACATGCTATTTCAATAGCATCAGATTCACAGTATATCAACAGAACGATATTACTGATCTTACTTCAGGCAGACCCTCAACAACTACTTAAACCACGATACCAGTCGTAACTATGATAAACTTGAAAACATAATACTTCTTTCTCAAGACAAACCTCCCAATGTGAAAGCTAAACAATTTAACAAATATAAACATAAAACGTCTTCTCATTGGATGCCAAATGGAGCCCTTAACTCAATAATATTTCGTGCCAACCTGTATTAATAATTGAAAAATACCCACCGTTATTTAAAGCAATTCCCTACGCATAGGTTTTGAAACTCACAAAAAATACTTGCTAGATTAATCGAACAAATGAAAGAAAATCACTATAATTCCAAAACTGAACAATTTCAGAATGGCATAAAAAGACACGGAAGGTTATAAGGTATATTCTGGATGTATAACTAAAAAGAAAAAGGATTTTCCATATGTTTTATTACTGAAAATAAAAATCGACTAAAAGTGAAATATCGGAGATATTGAATTAAATTTTAGAGTTATTGGCCCTAAGTTGATTGTCAAAATAGACCAAGAAAATTTACCTTATTTTAACATATACATCTAAACTATCAATTGAAAAACATTTTCACTTTTAGTAAAGCTTTATATGCTGAGGTCGAGTCAATGATAACTTATTGCAAACCTAAGTCACGTTCTAGAATTTGTAGGCTTTCAATGAAACTAAAAACAAGATCAAGGTCTCTATAGCAATTCATTTAGCTTTCATAATTAACCAATCTCTTAACACTGACATATTTCCTGATAAACCTAAAAGAACTAAAATGATACCAATCTGGAAAAAAGATGATGAAAGAGTTCAAAATAACTATATGGGTCCGTTTCATTGCTTCCTGTCCTTACAAAATTTTTTAAAAGGTTGTCTATCGACAACTTTAGAACCATTTTATCCCACATAACATCTTTTAAAACACTTTAGTCAACATGGCTTTACAATTTTACAGCACTGAAACTGCAGGATGTTTGCCACAAAATACAACAGATCAGCCTATCGATGGACACCGACTTCAGTTATGCAAGGGTAGTCATATGATATCGTGTGCGGCTGTGTAAATATAACAGCATAAAGCGATGATGTGTGGGCTTACATGGTGCCGTCAATAGTAAAGTTTATGAGTTCATACTGCACTTAGGTAAATACTCCTCTGAGTGCAGCCCACAAATAAATAATGTCAAATATAAGTTATACAATTCCAAAATGCAATCAAAATTGAAATGGTAAGGTTCGACTTTCACAGGTCCCTGTTGATAGTCAAGAGAGCTTCTGCAAAATTAAATGTTATTGGTTGGTCTTTGCAGTGACTGTCTCATCGATTTTATAAGTGTTCTAGGTAATGTCCAATGCATTTCATAGTCTAAAATTCAATGCCAAATATCATTGCAATAGGCCTAGTCATGATTAATATCTTTTACCAACATCCTGCTGCCATGTACTCGATGTGACGTCACTTCCGCGCCCTGTTGTGGTTTACAACACCCGCGAACTCGAGTTGAGGATGAGAGTTATGGCCGCCGAAGCACACAACGTCTGGATAAATTTGAATTTAGGTCTGATAAGGCCAACATATTGACGCCACATGTTGGACAACATACACCCCTTCCTGCCGAGGTTACAAGGAAACCAACAGTGGGCGTGAAGGTAGTTTTTCATCGTAACTAGGCACCTGCCCGCATCCCCAATCGATAGTCTTCCCTGGGGCAAAATGAAAAAAAAAATTGTCCAAAGAGACACTTTGTTTCTATGCTTAAAGTAATCTAATTAGCATAAATTATGCAAATTAACACCTGAATGAAAGGACCGTCCAACTTTGCAACCAATTACCAAAAAGATACGTGTGAATAGTTGCAACTAATTAATTTAAGGGTAAGGAATGCATTTCGGTGGTCATTTTGATACTTTGCGCCCAGTTTGACCTTCAAAATTCAAGATGGCGGCGGGTTACTATCTTTTGTTCAGACATTTTGCGTAACTTTACAACCGTTTGAGCAACGCCGGCTATGTTTAATACACCAATTTGTATTTTTGTGGGGTGGGAAACTCTTTCTGGCAGTGCAATTTGTGATTAAAGGTAATGTGAAAGTGAAAGCTTAAGAAAATCGTTTTGCTTTGAAGTTATGGAAGTTGATGGTTTGTCACCCATTCTGATGTGTGTTTTCCATGTTCCCCTATATCAGAACTGAGACCTGTTATGTCCCGTTATCACAACTCAATAATAATTCTCATTTCTGAATAAATACCGTTGAATTGCCTCGATTAGCATAAATTATGCTAATTATTGTCAAAAAGAAACAAATTTCAACATTCTAATTGTTTAACATGAAATGTGTGATTCCTTTGGAGTGGCTAATTTGAGGGTGTGAAATGCATTTGACATTAATATCTACCCCATCGATAGTCTTAGCAGACTTGTTAAGGGCCAAAATGAAGGGGAGATCACTGCATTTCATAATGCAAAGGTCCCACTTGGCACAGGTCTTCCCTGGGGCAAAATGCAAAAAATTATCCAAAGAGACCCTCTGTCTCTATGCTTAAAGGAATCTAATTAGCATAAATTATGCAAATTAACACCCGAATAAAAGGAATGCCTAACTTTGCAACCAATTTCCAAAAAGATACGTGTGAATAGTTGCAACTAATTAATTTAAGGGTAAGGAATGCATTTCGGAGGTCATTTTGATACTTGGCACCTAATTTGGCCTTAAAAATTCAAGATGGCGGCGGGTAAGGTCTGATAAGGCCAACATATTGACGCCACATGTTGGACAACATACACCCCTTCCTGCCGAGGTTACAAGGAAACCAACAGTGGGCGTGAAGGTAGTTTTTCATCGTAACTAGGCACCTGCCCTCATCCCCAATCGATAGTCTTCCCTGGGGCAAAATGAAAAAAAAAATTGTCCAAAGAGACACTTTGTTTCTATGCTTAAAGTAATCTAATTAGCATAAATTATGCAAATTAACACCTGAATGAAAGGACCGTCCAACTTTGCAACCAATTACCAAAAAGATACGTGTGAATAGTTGCAAATAATTAATTTAAGGGTAAGGAATGCATTTCGGTGGTCATTTTGATACTTTGCGCCCAGTTTGACCTTCAAAATTCAAGATGGCGGCGGGTTACTATCTTTTGTTCAGGCATTTTGCGTAACTTTACAACCGTTTGAGCAACGCCGGCTATGTTTAATACACCAATTTATACTATTGTGGGGTTGGGGATCTCTTTCTGGCACTGCAATCTTTGATTTAAGTTAATTTGAAAGTGAAAGTTTAAAGAAAATATGAATTGCTTTAAAGTTATGGATGTTCATGGTTTGTAACCCATCCTGATGTGTGTTCTCCATGTTCCCCGATATCAGAACCGAGACCTGTTATGTCCCGTTATTACAACTCATTAATAATTCTCATTTCTGAATTGGTACCATTAAATTGCCTCAATTAGCAGAAATTATGCTAATTAGTGTCAAAAATTAACACATTTCAACATTCTAATTATTTAGCATGAAATTCATTTAGAGTGACTAATTTGAGGGTGTGAAATGCATTTGACATTATTATCCACAAACAAGATGGCTGCTGGCACCCCCATGAATTTAGACATATTACTCTCATGTGTTTTTCCAGAAGTCTGCATACAACAGGAGGCCCTTGATACTTCCCCAGTACCAGTTCATATCACACTTCCAACCATGTCCAGAAAGTTACTCCAACTTCCATCTGTAGCTGTTTGAGTGATTGTAGACCTCCATGTACATTTTGCATCAATAGGCAGCCATGTATAACACTCTGTTGGTGTAAGGGTGGATGTTCACACCAAGCAAATGGATAAACTTGGTTTATTCATGGTCCGAACATTTAATTACAGAGCAACACCTCAATCTCCGTGAGTCTCACCAAGTGTGTTTATGCACTGTTAAATACTGTAAACAGTGGTCTTTTTTTAACGAGATCAATCTGCACATGTCTCAAAACGTCACATCTTACTTTACATCAGACCGTATATTGGGAGTATTGTAATTATTTTTTAGGCATTTTGATAAAGTGGCCATTTGTGATGCTTCTTTACAAGATGAAGTGCCGTAACATGAATGCGACGGTATACAAACAGGAAATAGTTGACTTCAAATTAAATATGAACTGTATGTCCTTCTCTAAATCATTATATAATGCCAGTGCCAATTTTAATTTCATTATTTTCCAGTGAATTCACGGAAAAATAAACTTTGTCGCTGATTTGTGTTTAATATGATGTTATAACACCTTTCCCACGTCTCATTTATGATGTGAAAGACAGTTTTATAATATGTGATCAGTGTTCATGAATTTATTTCATCTGGCTTTTGTCTGATGTTTAAAACGCAAATCACCCTCTATTGCAAATGCAGCACCAGAAATAAGTTTTAAGCAAACAAGTTGACGTTGACCACATCTCCCACCCAGGTAACTATAATTAATACAATCCCACCAAGGTAACTAAAATTAATATAATGGTTTCTGTGATGAGAAAGCACACCAAGGAACTATGGCAGGCTTAAAAGGTCATACTTGACATAGTTTTGGAGAAATGGCCTAGAAACAAATTTGAGACCTTTAACCGACATCACTAATTTATTAGCTAATGAAGTGGAATAATTAACCACACAAAACCATCAAAAGGCACACATACCAGGTTAGGACTACAAGCCATAAAGATTTCAGATTGCTAAGTGTAATATTTTGGAGAAATGGCTCAGAAACGATGACAGGATGGACGGACCGACGTCATTACCATGTCTCTGCCCACTTCAAGGGTGGGAGATAATCACAATCATGCATCCCAGGAGTGCCATGCCATCTTGCAGGTTCTATATGAGTAAAGTGAAAATTTTCTATTTTTTGCAGATGACATAGTACTCATGGCAGAGTCCCAGAAAGAACTACAAGAGATGCTGAACATAGCAGGGGAATACGGGAATAAATGGAGGTTAAAATCTAGTAAGGATAAGAGTAAAGTGATGACTCTTGGGAAGAAACCAGATGCAAATAAAAAATGGAGAATTGGGCAGTCTCAAATTCCAGAAGGTAGGGAACAGTTAATTGAAATTGGGGAAGTTGATGAGTATGAATAACTATGTGTTAAGATAAAAGCAATGGTAAATGCATGTTGAGGTATAAGGCGGAGAAATTTAAACAGAAAGTGAATCGTGTAAAAGGAATTATTAAACCTACTGCACTGAGAAGTTTCAACAGAGCGTACACAGCGGAGTATTAGGGGATACAGTGGCAATACCAGGAATGATATATGGTTTAGATGTGATTTCAGTAAGTGATGGATATACCCAGGGAATGGAGAAAGCACAGAATGAGATGGGGAAATGGATACTGGGAGCACCACCATGTACAGCAACAGAAGCAGTCCTAGGAGAGTTAGGATCGAATAAAATCACAGATAGGATTGCCAAAGCTAAGTTAAAGTATTGGGGGTTATCTACAAGCAGTAAGTGAAGACAGGTGATGCAGGAAAGTTTACAATGAGGTAGTCCAGGAAAAAACAAGATGCGTCAAAGACACAGACAAGTTAGCAGAGACTTATGAATTAAAAGGATATGATGAGGTGGATAATTAGAAAGTGCATATAGGTAAGACTGTTACAGATGGTGTGAAAGAGGGCTGGAAAAGAGGAGTCAGGGAAAACAGTACATCGAAAGCATACAAGGCATTAGGAAAGCCAAAGAAAAGTGTGTGTTGGGATGGAGGGAAGGGATCCAAGCTTTTTTTTTTTAGGACAGGAGTAATCAAATCTAGAAAAGAGAATACAGAAGTGGACAAGAGTACATAGTAATGGAAAGTGTAAGATGTGTAGAGAAGATGCAGAAGAGACAGTGGATCATTGACTGTTGTGGTGCGATGCACATAGAGAGATAAGGGAGGTTTTTTCAAAACGTGACACAGGGAAGATTACAATTACAGCGGTTTATAAGAGGTTCGGTGTTTAGAGGAAGAGGAACGTATAGCATGGGTTTTAGGTTTGAAAGGTGGCTTTCTGGGAGGCAGGAAAGGTAATAAATATGTGCAGGACTACCTGGTGGGATGCTGGCAGAAAAAGAATGAAATAACAGAGTTAGAAGGCAAACAGTTAAATTAGAATCCCAGGGTGCAGGTAGAGAAGGGAATGGTGGTAGTCCTTATAAAGGCTCCCATGGGTGTTCCCATGGGATAAGCCTGAGCCTAAGAGGCGGGGAAAGGGTGTGTGAGGCATGTTGTTTTTTAAAGAGAAAGTACAAGCAATGAGTGTTGGGGGATATACCCAGGACCAGGGGCCCACCACAGCTTTGAGAGAGTGCATGGTGGACCCTTTGCCTCTGCTCTGATCCTGGAAAACATGGCAGCACAAGCTGGTAAGGAATACCATAGATTTCCCCACCTCATCTACCTTTTTTTTTTTTAAAAAAAAAGGCCACCTGTGTCACACAGTGACACAGGACTGCGGCAGACAAGCGGAGAGCCACATTATTATTATTATTATTATTATTATCATTATTATTATTATCATCATCGTCGTCCTCGTCGTTGTCGTCGTCGTCGTCATCATCATCATCATCATCATCATCATCATCATCATCATCATCATAATTATTATTATTATAGAATTCTCTCTTTTATTTCATTTCGGTCGTAAAATCGTTCCAAACATGCTGGGTACGATTGTGTCTCCACATGGGTAACTATGGAATGATACTTAACACCCAGCAATATTGTGCCGCTGCTCCAAACATTTTCAAAGCAATGCCAAGAAAACACATTAAAAAGGTGCAGGTGTATCTCTTAGGTGGCCAAACAAGCCGCACAACAGACGTGATGATTTCAGTGCCCCAATTTTACCGCTCTCACGTCCTTCGATTGTGTTGCATTTTCACGAATGATCTCTTGAACAATAAAGATTTTTTCAATCCAATCAGTGGACATTGGGGGATTTTTTCCAGTTGCTGACCGACTGAGAACGAACTCGAAGGCTCCTTTGTCTTCGCTATGATAATATCAGTTTGACACCTCTGGACCTGTCTGTGTGGTGGTCCTTTGATATAATTGGGTGGGATGTTGCATCCCGTAGCCTACATTTCATTTTATTTTTTTATCGTCAAACTCTTGTCATTTTACTTACTTATTTGCAAGATTGCTTTTATTCAGGATCAATGCTTTCAAATCTATACTGTTCAAATCGTGGCCACCATTGTGACGTGACCGAGTGTCAGAGGCTCGTATGACCATTAGGCCTACCAGGATTACGCAGTGAGGGCCACTTCGCAGGTTGCTGAGCTGTGCGTCGTGACCGTTTGACAGGCAGCAGGTCGTGTCAACAAACCCACGCTGGTCCTAAATTTGGTTAAGATGGCCATATATTTTCTCCTTTCTTTTGTACTTTATAACCGCGTTAGCACTTTATAGTTTACCCTAAGTGTAGAAAACATCAATTTTATAAAAAAAAACTACTGCCCTGTGTCTAATCTTGATCTCTGTGTCTCAAGTTTGACAATGTTTCCTGCATTCAAAGTGCTCCTATTTCACTGAATTGGCCCTTATCTTGCAGACACTGCAAATGGTCGTATTTTAATTAGTTTATAAGAATTTTGAAAACTTGAAGAATGTATTCAGTACTTTATCTCTATGATAGTGATAACAAGGTTATTTTTTGCGTCTTTCCGGATAACTGGAGTCTGCTAAAGCTGGCATCAATTTTGTGGCTCTTCATTGAACGTTTACCGATGCATCTCCTTATTTCCTTAGCTCTTTTAGTGCCAACTGTAACTCAAGTCTAACTACTTAAGTCAAACTACTCTCAATTATTAAAGGGGTAGATTCATATTCCTTGTGAGCATACTGTTGATTCAAGTACCAGGATGTCTATAGTTCCTGAGAGTATAATGGTCCGAGTCAATAGCTGTCCTGAGCACTCTTTGGACCCACAAAGCGTACCGAGGAAAGCTGTGGATTCCATCCAAAAAGTGGCACTGAAGGAGTAAAATGGGGGTAAAAACTTGATTTGCATATTCAAGGCATGCAGCACTGACTTGAACAATAATTGGAAGGTTTCCTCATCTTGGTACTTAAATTACTCTGATAATTCCCATTGTTTTCTTTACTCTGTTTATTTTTTCTTGAATGTACTTACCAAATTTGAGGTCACTGTCAAAGATCACGCAGAAATCCCTTTTTGTCGATATTGACACGTAATGATCTCATACTACTAGTTCCATTTAGGTGGATTTGGCTCGCCCCCAAGGTGTAAAAGATCTTCGGTTAGATCTACTGACCCTCATAGCTGCACATTGGGGAAGGGGGGGGTGCTCAAGAGGTTTTCTTTCCCTATCTTTGAAGAGATCTCAGATCCAGCTTTAATATTTTTTAATTTTCGTATCACCAAGAGATAAGTATAGTCTTGAGTTTGGATGAATTGCATCTGGCAAGTTATTGGTACAGAAAACAAACTAATGTGGAGCTACCACGCTTCATTATGGTGTTCCACTTATTATATCCTTTCCTTCTGATATTTGAAAGTTTAATATTTGCAAGACCATTATGGGTAGGGAAATCATTCCAACTTCAATTTATAGGTTGTAGACACATCCAATGAACCACAAACCAAAGTTGAAGAATTTTAATATATGTTAATTGGCGCATTTCACAATTTTAAATGCTGAATATCTTCAAATGTATTTCAAGCAGAGGTGCAATTCTAACTTCAATTTCCAAGTTTTTGTTCAGCTGTAGGTACAACCATGGAGCTGGAGCAAAAGTCTTAAAAATTAGATTTATGCTGATTGGAACACTTTAAAAGCTTAAATGCTGAATAACTATAAAGGTGCCATTCCAACTTTAATATGGAGGTTTTTGCTGTAGGTGCACCCAATGAAACTCGCGCAAAAGTTGTAAAATTTTGATGTATACAAGTTTTCAAGACAGACAGACAGATTTGCTTTGAAGGAAGTCTTCGTTACTGGTTCTGACATATTTTATACTATTTGTGGTTCACCGGTATGTGGAGAGAAGGTTATGAATAGATGAATAAACTGGATAAATATGGTTCTTGATGGCCTTTGGAAAGAAAAGGAAGGAAGATAAAATGCAGTTCCATATACGTTAGGCACACTTGGTTAAAAGTGAATAATCAGCATCACCGTTTGATTTCTTTGCTATATATGTATCTCTCTCTCTCTCTCTCTCTCTCTCTCTCTCTCTCTATATATATATATATATGTATATATACATACATAAAGAACAATGTACACATTCACTGCTGTGTTATATTTGTGTTGCATTTGTGTCTTTTCGTCCAGAACCACTTTTATGTAGTCATTGCCCGATTCTGTAGTCCTACACTGCATAAGCTAACTTTTCACTGTCTATCATATATATATATATATGGAAGTGCGATTGTCACTTTCTTGTGCAGAATTTTGAAATAGGCTGTATTAGCCAAAATAAATTAAAGGGTTTTTAGCGCGTAACTTCTCAGAACATGTTTTGGAGCCTCTAGCGTACATGTCTTTTTGAGTAGTGTCTCCTTGTTTAAGCTTATTATTCAGCAAAGACAACCCACATAATAATGAAAAAATATAAGATCGTGTCAACGTTATAGCTAAATAAGTGAAGCTTTGTTCATAGATGCAGACCTTTAATATGAATAAAGAATACATGTTTAACCGTACATAATTGCTTAATTTGTATTGAACAAGTTCAGATTAGAATAGTTTGATTTACCCCTGAAACAGTATGTACCCTTTCTAGCTGGACAGCTTACCTTAGTTAAACAAGCTGCCAGTGTGTAACTAAAGGAGAAGTAAACTGGGGCATTATGTTCTGTACCAGTGATTTCAAAATAAACAGTTACAGCTAGACCACCTGTTCAAACCGAGGGAAATCCTGGCTACTACTGCAACATTGGCCATCGTGCACTAGAATGGAAAAAAAACCCATGATGACACTAACTCCTCACTTTGAAAGTCTCCAAACAATAAAGCTCTATTTCGCTGCCAACCCTGAGTTTATGTTTCGATACAATAAGTTTGTGATATATGAGAAAACACTGTCAAATTTGAGTACTTTTTGACATTCAGTAAATGCATACTTAGGCATATCAAAAAGGAAAGAAAGTCATTAGCATTTGAGACAAGAACATGTTATCAAAATGTAATCTTTCTGAGCCAGATTAAATACAATTAGGCAAACTTGTAACTGTCGTTGGCCATCTGATTGCTACCGATAGGTCCTCGGGTTTTAACCTGGAAGAAAACAAGTAATCCTGAAATGTTTGAAAGGTGAATATAAAAACAGAATGATGCCAAAATAAAATTAAATAGCAAAACAGCGAAGTCTAACATCTCTAAAAGTACTGAACCCAAACTTTCTAACAATCTTTGGATATATACAGCAAAATTTGTAGAAATATTTGATCAAAAGTACATCTTTGAACCCTCTTGACTCAAGTGTGTTGTAAATAAAGTTGGTTCTAGATGCAAAGCCCTGAAATTTAGGACAAATAAGACAAAATCTCCAAATTTATGATAGAAATGTATTATATCCAATAGCTTGTGAAGTATCACTGTCGGGAAGGATAGTTCACTACTTCAATCATCAATTTTCTGATAGATTTTAATACAAAACCTGTTATTAGTGCCTGAATACCCAAGTCCAGAAACACATCTCTGAGACCATTTGAATTTTGACCTCCTAGTGGGATATCTTTTGGGTATATTTCTTTAGCAATTTCACCGAAATTTTGTACATTTACACAAGCAATGTCATCAATATGCCATGTGTTGTTTGATAATTTTGTAGCCAATCGAAAGTCCTTTCTCCTCAATTTATCCATATACTTAAATTCAAGCCAAGTTCGATATAAATCAGCAAGTTGCCACCCATATTAATACCTTTTATCTGTTGAAAAAACCAAGGGTTCGCATTGAACAATAGTATTATCCAAAATAAATTTTATAGCATCAATCAAGGTTTCAACAGTGTAAGTTTCAATGTTACTTTTTGAGTATTTATTGTATGACTAATATGCTTGTATTATCTTCCGTTATGTTGAAACATTTTGCTGATTTATTCTGAAAGATCAATTTTAACTTTGTCTGAAAGTAGGTGTGTGCGGAGTGTAGAAAAATAAAAACATTTGCTATATTTTGCTTTTAAATCTTTAATTTTAGATATAAACCCGGATGAATTGGTAATATCCCAAAAGCAATTTATTTCACAGCTTCTAGAAATTGCATTTCAGTATTTACGAAAATGATTCTTAATGGCAGTCAAATACAGTGTTACTTCCTTTGATAGTTGTTTTGTTACAGATTATTTTAAGCACCAGCTATGAATTTATATTTTAAAGTTTTTTTTTAATATAATTTGGGGATCCAGAACAAAAGTGGACTAGAGGAGTCCTCTTTATTTTGATATTTAAATTTCCTTTCATCTGATCCTTATCCGCATCCATCAAACCATCAATGGATTGTTTGTGTAATTAATATACAGACATGTTTTTCTTTTAAATTTGAAAAGCACATTAAATGTTCTGGTAATGAATCCAGTCACCAGCATCTTCACCAATGCCACATACATGTTATGTTCTCCTTTGGTTCCCAGTTGTGTGGTTGCTTGCTTGCGAAGCAGATGGTGTTTTTATTGTTTCTCACTATTCTCTCGAAGGGAACACAAGGTAGATACACAGAATATAAATTGATAGCTTTTTATTAATTGTGCCAAGAGGTATTTAGTCCTGGCGTTTGTCGAATGCAACTTGAGTCGGTCTGCCCAAATGATTATAGCGGCTCGCACGTGTCAATACACGTATAGTGTGGGCAAAGAAGGATATCACCGACAATGATAAAGTGTCACTGGGTCATAGATGAACACATCTTCTGGTGAAAGTTGCGAGTGTCTATTGCGGGTATGAAGCAACAGCAGTATATCGCGGGCAGGCTCGGACCTGGTATACATCACGAATGTTTGGACGGTGCATGTCAAAATGTGTAAACAAGATGAGCAAATTAATGTTGAATACTTAGAAATGTTTTGTAAGAATGCTTTGTCTGGGTCAGCGACAAATAAAAAGTAAACTCACTTATAACATTGGCAACTGGATGAAGTGATCAAGTAAATGTTTATTTTAAGAAACCAAAACATCTGCATAAACAGACAACTACATTAGCACCATATCTATCACCTTGCCCAGCAACCGATACAGCCCCATACGTCCAACTTTGCCTGTTTTCTTAAGGTTTATGTGCCTTGATATGTCGACTGGATGCATACGAATAGTCTTGCTGTATTTAACAAGCAAAATCAAACACGATAATGTTGCCAAGACGTCTGGTGTCTACATAAGCTTACACATGAAGGAATGATGTTGCTAAGCAATAGAATATATTATAAATTGCGATAATATACTCGATAAAAATCATAAAAATACATCCATAAATATGGAAGACCACATTTCGTTGGCCTAGACATTGTACCTCGTACCTTTGTAAACCTTCTTTTAATTTTCCAATATAGCATACACCTGACTTAAGATAATCAGTCCAAAGTCCATCAAAGAACTTGCCGATAGCATCTAAAATGCCCAAAAGGGCGTCAAGTGCTGCCTGATCTGGCCTGTAATTAGTGGCATTAATGACATCAAACATCGGTAGACTCGGCACACTTTTGACAGTTGTGCAAGCAAGAAGAGACCAACCAAAACCAATACGACGTTTGTGCTTTTTGTCATCTTCCTTTTTCGCTACACCTGCATGTAAAGAAAATTCAATGAAAACGTTATGCTACCAGAACAACATATTGTTGCCTCAGGTGGCAAATAATTATTTAACCATAAGACTTACTGATAATGCCTGAAAATATCAAACAATTGAGCAAACACTTCCAATTTGCTGGCCAAGCACTCAGGGCAGCCTATGAGTGACTCCTGGCCCTGGTGTGGTACAGCCGAATTATGTGCACTAACATGCTGGTAACCATTCAAACAGAATGATGCCAAAGAAATAAAATTAAGTAGCAAAACAGGCAATGCTGAAATGTCTGAAATCATTGAAACCAAATTTTCTAACAACCTCTTTTCATCCATCAAAGTTTCAACAGTGTAAGATTTAAAGTTATTTTGTGAGTATTAAGAGTGCCACTAATATGCTTTCTTTGATTACGAATTAATATTTTGTGTGGTTTACCAGCATGTTTAAATATTTTGCTGATTATCTCTGAAAGAAAACATTTGACTTTGTTTATGGATAGGTTAGTGCAAAGTTTAGAAAAATAAAGACATTTGATAATTTTCGTTTTTAAATCTTTGATTTTTGATACAAAGTCGGAAGAATAGCTAATACTCGAAAGGCAATTGATTTCACATTTTCTAGAAATTGCATCGCAGTATTTACGGAAATGATTCCGGATTGCAATTCAAAACAGTGTTACTTCCTTCGATAGTTGTTTCATTGTACATTTTGAAGCACCGGGTATGAATCTTGATTTAAAAGGGTTTTTATGTAATTTAGGTATCCAGAACAAAAGTGGTATGCAGGAGTTCTCTACAGAAATTTTGATATTATTTTTTTTGCATCCCATGTTTATGTGTATCTATCAAATTATCAATAGAGTATTTATGGAATTCATATATGTCATTCATTTTTTATGTCTGATATATCGTTTATATCAAGATCCTTTTTCAAAACATCATGATAATATTTTGTGCAGGTGATTGTTATCTGCCTATACACTGTTAGTTATTACAAATCTTTCTTGTAGTGTTTTTTAACTGCGTTTGAAATTTTAAGCCATATAAAATGTACCATACTGAAATTAATAATGTGGGATTTACAACAACAAATTTTATTTCTAAGGACTCCTTTCAAGTTTGATAACCATCCATCAATTTTCTGAAATTCTATTCTTTCTTTCTTTGCCCTTTTTATACAATAGGAATCAGAAGCATTACATATATCCTGAAAAACGCTATCAATGTTCAACTTAGGAAATATCCGAAATTTTGTGGTTTTTTTCATCAATTCTTAAAAAACTGAATTTGGTATTATGTCCAAATTACCTGTAAATACATGTTTGTGGAATGCATCAACAAAATTAGAATATTCATTGTTAGACATACGGTCACAATTTTGATTTGCTGCCATAACCTCAAGAGTAATTGAAGCCACAAATTTCCTGTAATTTATGATGCCTTGTCTAATGTTATTGCCATATTTATAGGAAATAATGCGGGATCTTTAATTTTATATTCCTTAGGAATCACGTTACGAACAAATTTCAATTTAAAAAGGGACTGAATGTTCAGTGAATCAATACTTTTGTGTTTGAAGGGAATGCTACAAAACATTTGATCCACTTTTTTCTTATTATGATGTAGTTTCCGCATAGTTGTGGTGTATAAGCATAAACCATTTCACAAAATGTTTGTGGAAATGGGAGTTAAGAATAAATGAGACCCAAATATTTATTGGTTCTGGTTACATCTTGACAAGATAGTGCTTTAGAGCTATATGTAGTTGACCAGTGGCTGCCTGTAGAAAATATCGAACAAGATCTTTTGTATCAAAATTCCAAAATTTCCTGTTTTTTTTCCGGGATTTTCTTGGTTCATGGCTTTCTCTAATTTGAATCCCAGTTTGGTTAATATTGAAAGGTGTGTGACTGCTATCAAGAGTCTCAAAGTCCAAATTTCCAACATCACTAAGTCCTTAAATTCTGTCATTGAGTCCAAAGGGAATGTTTTGATCCAAAATTCTTCCTTTTGTAAAAATATCCCTGTGTCAACATGACTGTCTTTGTCTAATAAATTTGGCTCTTTGTTATCAATAATTTGTACCGGGCAATCCAAATGTGAATGTTCCTCAGAATTGAAATGGTCAAAACAAAAGGTATTTAATTTGTGATTTTAATTGCAGTTCTATTCATTAAAGCCCTTTTAAACTGATTGAGTAGTTAGGCCTACATATTAAGATTTACATTTGATTCAGGATATCAAATAAATAATATTAGCAGACTTACAAGATAACACCGAATTTTCCAAGCAGACGTTTCTCAATTTAAATTCTTTCTTTCGTC
This sequence comes from Hermodice carunculata, assembly GCA_964020975.1. NCBI lineage: Eukaryota > Metazoa > Annelida > Polychaeta > Eunicida > Amphinomidae > Hermodice > Hermodice carunculata. The sequence goes on from OZ026612.1 coordinate 22,295,351, forward strand.
ACTGTGAAATTCTTTGTTCTTGATGAAAAACTGATTTTCAGAATAGACAAAATGTATTCCAAAATTAACGGTCCAGGCTAGCGCTGAACCGTTTTCATTTCTGTTTTCGATGTTTATGGTTTGTTTTGAGAAATAGTTTTTGGAAGCCCATTTCGTCATTTATCTATATTCATGTCCCTTAACCTTATTCTGATTCATCAAAAACGAAATTACAAACAATAACCAGACCAAAAGAGGTCCAAAATAGGAGCAAGGCTGAAGGTATAACCTGGCAGTACAGTGTGCTTCGACAATCAAAGACCGGGGACCACCAAGCGTGAATGGCTAAAAGCTGACGTAATTATACTGGAGTCTATGTCTAGAACCACTTCATGGTTGACGTTATCCTATTCCGCAGTCCAAACTCTATACACCGCAAGCTAACCTGTCCCTGTTTGACCAATATAATTACGGAAATACTGTTGTACATAGTGCTCATTTTCTTCTGTAAAATCTTGACCCAGGCTGCATGAATACAAATATTTTAAAAGGTCTTCAGCAGTTAACTGCTCCGAATATGTTTTGGAGGCTGTACCCGTCCACATATCTCTAAGTAGCGGCTCCGTGTGTAAAATAAGTATTAAGCAAAACAAATCCACATATTAACTACAGGGCTCGACAATTTATTAAAAAATCACTTGTCCGCAGGGCAAGTAAATTTCAAAATCCACTTGTCCGCATACAAAATCCACTTGTCCTGATAAAACTTCTATAAACATCGATTTTTTCAAACACAATGCTAAGGCCTACACAAACCATTCACCCTAAAATATATTTGCCGCGTATTGTCGCTTGCAAATTCGCACAAAAATGTCAAATTTTACAACGATTCAAGCTGCAACTGTTCGACAGTGAAACTGGCAAAACATTAAAAATACAAATTAAAAAAGTAAGCTATTTGCATGGGGTGACTAACGATGGCAAATACATTGTAATTTCTGGGACGATAGGAGTCCGTATCCCGGTTAAAGTTAAATAACGATTAAAATAATTTGCAGTTGCATTGGTTTCAGGATCCTTTCTCGCTGCCTCTGATGCCGTGATGGGATGCATATCGTTTGCGCACCTACCATGAACGCTATCGGTACATCGTAGTAAATTTGCGTATACAGTATTGGCAAGTTCCTCACAATAAACGGTGTTCTTAAATCAAATTCAAACGAAAATTTTAATATTTCAAATCAGAAATCGAGCGTGCGCACCGTCAACATCTTTCCTGCAACCGTACACAAACAGCTGCTTTGGCCATGTGGCCTGACGCACAACACATCACCCGATTGGTCAATTGAGTCACATGCAAAAATGAGCCAATCGCGGTTCGTGCTGCATTGTTTTCATCATGGCTTCCGCCCAGTGAACATGTGTGAATATGCCGTAATTTACGGAGGGAACACACAAACGGGAAGCCTTTTTTTTTAATTGCAGCATGCGAAAATAAAGATTCCAGTGTTTATAGCAACAATTATTTGGAGTCACAGGCAAATACGCAAAGGTAGGGGGATAGAGAAAAATGCCGAATGTGTGACAGATCAGTCAGCATGATGCTTCGTTCACCGTAGATTACACCACGCAGTCACTTGCGTGTGACTGGCAGATGTGTGTTTTGTTTGGCCGGGAAGTCAACTTGCGGCACCATTACATGATCTCTCCAACACTTTTAGAGCCCACCGATAAATTGTCTTTGATGCTAATTTGCTCAAGAATTCGCCATGCAAGTTTTAAAATTTTTTGATGTTCCTTTGTCATCGTTCGGGCAGATAAGACTGACGGTGAGGTGCTGTGACCTTGCCCCGATGCGGGCGAAAGCCATTACGCCCCCATGCATGACTGCTGGTACCTTTGATCTCGTCGTCGTATGCACGCAACGGTCAAAATACCTGCTTGTTTTGACAGAAATCAAGTAGGTAGTCAAGTCCTGTTGAATACACCTGCTGACCATGTAATTGTTTAAACCTGGATTGTTTACTTTAGGCCAGGGGATTATCATCACCTATTACGCATTGGCGTCCCCACGCACATGCCTGCATTGGTGCTTATGTTCTGTTCACACGGACCAGTAATCGCCAACATATACAGAGTCGCGAAGGCTCTGACTGCTCATCATTATGTTGCCGTGCATGCAAACAGACGTAATTTCAGTCCAATTAAAAAAGAAAAAATTAGCTTGTCCGCAGGACAAGTTGAATTTGAAAGTCACTTGTCCGAGAAGAGCTTTAGCTTGTCCCGGAACGTCGGATCATAGGAATTTTCGCGCCCTGAACTAGAAAAGAAGATTTGCTTCAAAGCAAATATGATTGTGTGCCTACAAAAGTTGTAAATATTAATTGCTACAACTTTTGTCCTGTGGTACTTCACATTCCATTAAGCAGATGCTGGATGAAAATTTAAAAGGTCAAATGTCCTTGACATTTGAAAGTCACATGTAAATTACAAGAATATACAGCGTAATAATACTTACAACGTAAGCCCAACAATGACCAAATCATATGAAGGTGTAGAAGTTACGGCTACATGAAACTTTCAAAGGTCCAATGACATTGACCTTTAACCTTTATGGGTTAAAGTTATCACAAAAAAAGATGCAGTGTTATAATACCTACAAGTTGAGTCCAACATGATTAAAATTGGATGTATATTGACCAAGTTTTGGCTAGTAGAAATTTTCAAAGGTGCAAATGACCTTGACTTTTCACCTTTGGAGGTCACATGTCAATAACGAAAATGTGCAGTGTTACAATAACTACAATTTGGGCCCAACCTGATCAAAATTGACTGAGTTATGCAAGATTAAAAATTTAAAGGTCCAAATGACCTTGACCTTTAACCTTTAGAAGTCACATGTACATTACAAAAGTGTGGAGTGTTACAATATGAGCCCAAAATAATCAAAATTGGATAATAGTTGACCAGGTTATCGCCAGATGAAACTTCCGAAGGTCCAAATGACCTTGACATTTGACCTTTGCGGGTCAAATGTCAAGGTTTTGCTTATGAATGCAGAGCTTCAATGTGAACACAGAATACCTATCAAACAAAACATTATTACTTAATGTGCGTAGAACAAGTTCAGATAAGAACTAGAAAAGAAGATTTGCTTCAAAGCAAATCAATCTGTGTGCCTGTAAGAGTTGTTAATATCAAATGTTACAACTTTTGCCATTGGTGTTTTTCATGTTCTTAAGCTCATGTCTGGATAAAAAATTCCAAATGATCTTCTACCTGAAGAGGTCACATGTTAATTGCAAAAATGTACAGTGTTACAATTCCTGCAATTTAAGCTCAATATGAACCAAATCAGATGAAAATTCAAAGGTCCAAATGACCATGACCTTTGACCTTCAGAGATCACATACAGTTACAGAAATATGCAGTGTTAAAAAACCTACAATCAAAATTGGATTTAAATTGACCAAGGTATGAGTATATAAAAATTTCAAAGGTCTAAATAACCTAGATCTTTAACCTTTAGAGGTAATATGTAAATGACAAAAATTTGCAGTGTTACAAAAGATACAATATGAGCCTAACATGATCAAAATTGGATAAAAATTTACCAAGTTATGGCTACATAAAAATTTAAAAGGCACAAATAACCTTAATTTTCGATCATTGATCTTCAGAGGTCACATGTCACTCATGAAAAATGTGTAGTGTTACAATAGCTACAATTTGACCCCAACCTAATCAAAATTGGATAATAATTTACCAAGTTATAACCAGATGAAACGTCCAAAGGTCCAAATGACCTTGACACTTGAACTTTAGAGATAGAGGTCACATGTAACTTACAATTATGTGCAGTGTAAAAATACCTGTACAGTGTTACACATGCTGCAATTTTAGCCCAACGTGATCAAAATCGGAGACAAATTGACCAGGTTATGGCTACATGAAAATTTCAAAGGTCTAAAAAACCTTAATCTTTGACATTTAGAGGTCACATGTAAAATAGAAAAATGTGCGGTGTCAGAAAAGATACAATTTGAACCCAACATGATCAAAACTGGATAAAAATTAACCAAGTTATGGCTAAATGAAAATTTCAAAGGTCCAAATGACCTGGATGTTTGAACCTCAGAGGTCTTGTGTAAATCATTAAAATGTGTAGTGTTACAGTTACTGCAATTTGAGTCCAACATGATAAAAAAACTGACCTTTAGAGGTCACATGTAAATTACAAAAATGTGCAGTGTTACAATTACTACAATTTGAGTCCAACATGACCAAAATTCGATATAATTGACCAAGTTATGGCAAGATGAGAATTTGAAAGGTCTAAATGACATTGATGTTTGAACTTTAGAGGTTTCATGTCAATTTCAAAAGTATGCAGTGTTCCAATACCTGCAATGTGGGTCAAACATGGTTAAAATTGGATGAAAATTGAAGAGTTATTGCTGGATAACAATTTCAAAGGTCCAATTGACCTTGATCTTTGACCTTTATAGGTCACATGTAAATTTCAAAAACATGCAGTGTGACAAACATATGAATTGAGGTTGGATTTGTTTTTTCGTACCTATAATAGTTTTGGATATATTCTAGATTCAAATTTTCAAATGAAACGCAAGGCTTCATGTATGGAAGTATAACCTTGCCAAGTATAGAATTCCTACACAAAATAGTTTACAAATGAAATCTCGGACAAACTTGCCTGGAAGGAAAGAAAGAAAGAAAGAAAGAAAGAAAGATAGAAAGAAAAAATAAAGGAGGAAGGAAGAGAAAAGGAAGTAAAGAATTCCTAGAAAAACAATATGCCTGTGTTGGCACCCAGACATAGTGAATATGTATGATCCTGGCAAATGATGAATTGAGTGAAGTTTTGCTTATAAATGCACAGCTTCTACATAAATACAGAGTACCTATCAAATCAAACATTATTACTAATGTAACTTACAAAAAATGTGTAGTGTTACAATAGCTACAATTTGAGTCCAACATGATCAAAATTTGATAAAATTGACCGAGAAACTGCTTCGTAAAAATTCCGAAGGTCCAAATGACCTAGATCTTTGAACTTTCGTGGTCACATGTATGTAACAAAAATTTGCAGTGTTACAATAGGTACAAATTGAGCCCAATATGATCACAATTGGACAAAATTTGACCAAGTTTTGGCTAGATGAATATTTCAAGGGTCCAGATTACTTTAATCTTTAGAGGTCACATGTAAATTCCAAAAATATACAGTGTTACGATAGCTACGATTTGAGCCCAACCTGATCAAAATTGGAAATAATTTGACCGAGTTTTGGCTAGATGAGAACTTCAAAGGTCCAAATGACCTTAACCTTTCAACCTTAAAGATCACATGCAAAAAAAAGAGCATTGTTACAATAGCTCCAATTTGAGTCCAACATGGTTATAATTGGATGAAAATTGACAGAGGTATGGCTAGTTGAAAATTTCAAAGGTACTAATGACCTTAGACCAGAGGTGGCATGTAAATTACCAATTATGCAGTGTTAAAAACATATTAATGGAAGCTGGATTGGTTACCTGGACCTAGAATAGTTTTGGAGATATTCAAGATTTAAATTTTGAAATGGCCCTAATTTGCATAATTTTCAAAAACACTGAACCTCCAAAAACTCAATACTTCATGTATGGAAGTATAATCTTGCCAAGTTAGGAGTTTCTACGTATAATACTTTTCAAAAAAATTTCGTATAAATTTGCATGTAAAGAAAGAAGGAAAGAAAGGGAGAAAGAAATAAAATAAATAAATAAATAAATGAAGAAAGAAAGAAAGAAAGAAAGTAATCTTAGAAAAACAATATGTCTGTGTTGCCACACAGACATAATGATTTGACTTACCCCCAACTAGTATGTACCCTTTCTAGCTGGGTAGATCACATTAGTCCAAACACCTGTGAGTGTATAACTGAAGTAGAAACAAACTGGGGCTATATATTCAGTCCCAGTGAACAATAAATAAACAGTTACAGCTAGACAACAGTATCAATCCGGGTATTCCTAATAAGTCCTTTAACAATGGACACCATGTACGAGAAATGTAGAACCAACCATATGATGACACCTACTCCCCACTTTTAAAGTCTGTAAAAAATGAAGTTCTATTTTGGTGTCAACTCTTAATTTATGTTTCAAAATAATGAATCATAGTTTGTGATAAATGAGTAAAGACTGCCAATTTGTGGCCGAGAGCTCTGGAGAGCCTATGACTGACTACTGGCCCTGGAGTAAATGCGTCAAAAAATGAGTCACGTTTGTGACAATTGAGTAAATACTGCCAATTTCTGGCCATGCGCTCAGTACAACATTTGAGTGACTCCTGGCCCTGGTGTGATACAGCCGAATTCAGTATTTTTTTTTTTTTACATTGAGTAAATGTACACTCACATGGTAGCCTGAAATATCGGAAAGGTGAATATCAAAGCAGAATGATGCCAAAGATAAAATTAAGAAGCAAAACAGTGAAGTCTCAAATCTCTAAAATTTTTGAAAATAAATTTTCTAACAATCTTTGGATATTTACAGCAAAATTTGTAGAAATAGAAATATTTGATCAAAATTACATTAAATCCTCTTGACTCAAGTTTGTTGTAAATAAAGTTGGTTCTGGATGCAAAGTCCTGAAATTTAGAACAAATGCGACCAAATCTCAAAATTTGTGACAAAAATTTTGTATAGTTTCTGAAATACTACTCTCAGGGAAAGGATAAGTAACTACTTAAAAGCTAAATTCATCAAGTTTGTAGTAGACTGAATGCCAGATCTGTCATTTGAGACCCGAATATTAAAGTCCAGGAACACACCTCTGAAATCATGTGAATTGCCATCTTCCAGAGGGATATCTTTTGGGTAAATTCCTTTAGCAACTTCCATTGAAAGTTTGCACATTTACACAATGTAATCAATATAGCTTGCATTGTTTGATAATTTCTGTAGCCAAATGAAAATGTTTTTTCATGAATTGATCGACATGCTTCCAAGTTTCATGAGAAAAAAGCACAACAGAATTCTTTTCAGTGGAAACATTGGCTGTATTGCATTATTTCATATTTGTATGTTCTTGTGCATATACATGCACATTAAAGAAACGTGCTAGGGGAAGAGAAATTTGCATTAATGTGCCACGTTTTATCCTGTTTTGGCGCACCCACAGATGTAAACACACGGTAAGATGCAATTCTAAGCCGCTTAAATGCTTCGCACCAATACCTGCACCTACAGTATAACTCATTATATTATACCACAACGAATGCTATTAGTATCTCATTTAATATTGTTCTTAAAATGCCTAAATTGATGAAAAATCCTCACGTTGTACGATCTGTGGGTCGTTTTGTACTTCGTTTGTGGAGATCCATAGCATCACCTACTTTTAGACAGGTCTTGGCTTGCACTTGGGATTACCCCGTGTTACGAGCTTAGCAGTGCACATACGCGCACACACCCACACACCCACACACGTACGCACACACATGCACACGTCGTCTGTCTGGGATTCAACATTCCATACGCTTTTATCAAATTTGGGATAGAATTACCGTCATTTCATGGGTTTAATGGTACCACATCTTTATCGTTCGGAATTAGACTTGCACAAGTCCCTAGTGCATGTCTGTTTTTTCCCATCCCGCGGTCCCACCCAGACGTGCGATACATGTTCCCCACAAAGTTAAGTGTATAATATTATGCCAACTACACAGTATAGTGTTATAAAGCAGCCCCTACTTGAATTTTTTTAACCAGTCGGCACTGCTGCCGTGCCGGTTTCAACAGTAGCAAATATTGACTCCAATTCAGTTCTAATTCCATTATCATTGCGATAAGGCTAAGTGGTAATTTAAGTGGTCTTTGATGAATGCGTGGTTATATTAGTCACTGACCACTCAAGATGCCCTCTGCCTGATCAGGCGCACCGCAATTAATCCTTCATTACACAGTTACTCAATTACCAGCTTCTGGGGAAGGGTGCGTTATTACCGCTCGCTTGTCTGTGTGATAAAAAACACAGTGCAGACCGCCTTGCACTAATCTGTTACCTGGTTATTGACATGCCTGGCGTTAATCTCTTATCTGGTTATAGACACGATCCTAGCCAATTAGCTGGGTTTAGGGGCCTACCTGTATTATAACAGTACTAGGCTACCACATGTGTGATGGGTTTCACTTAAAGTTTTATTTTGTAATGAATTTAAGTAAAATAAAATTTGGAAGACAGTCCAGTGAGATTTGAGCAAGTCCAGTTCAGAATGACCTATTGCCCTTTAGATAAAGGAACCGGGCAATAGTTTTTGATCCTGAAAAAACAATTGCCCACATTCTGGTCTCCTGTGGCTGTATGTGCATGATTTGGACTGGGAACCAGACTACCTGTGAATCAAACAAAGCAATGGTGGTGACAGTAGAGTGTGGTAAATTTGCAATTAGTATCCGTGGCAAAATTTCAATATAATTTTACATTTAGTTGTTTACTTTTATCCGGAATCAAATGAAACAAATAGTGACCATTAATCATCTGAGCAATAGTCCACATTCCAATTCACTCAAGTTGGTCAAGTGTCCCAGCTGAAGTACTGCTCTCTCCGCCGAGGCCCTCGGCAGATGGCCTCGCGCAAACGTTCAGCTGGGACACTAGACAAACCCTCAAGTATTTGGAATAGGACCATTGCCCAGCAAAACGGTCAGTATTTGTTACATGTTGTAGGCACAGCCCGAGAAACTAGCATCAGCATTACAAAGTGATAATGACGTCAGTGGATCAGGCAGTAGCACCTGGTCGTCAGGTCCTTCTAGCGGCCATTTACTAAACCAGTCTAGAGGGGCGAGGACGTAGTACCTTGAACAGCTTAACAAAATTATCTGCCGTACAGCCTTTCTTTTTGTTAGACACTGTTCCACAAATTTAAGTATAGTTCCCAATATATTTATATCTCCATTGAACTGGTGCCGTATTCTGTGGCAGATATGTAGTGTGTACAGAGAGTTATTGTTGGATTGTAGTGCGACAACATCAAATCTGAGCAGTCTTTCGCAACAGGGCGTTGCGATCTGGAAGGCCCCGAGAAGCAACCTGGTGACTGCACAGTGTGGAGATATTAGTCAGGTTAGAATGAAAGGTGCGCCACAAATTATACATACTTTGTCATGTTTATTTAGGCTACCTTCACACCTGTCAAGTTTTTCTATTCCGCAGAAACCCGTTTCCAGCCCGATAAGCGTGTTTGATCGGTAACATCCTATCGAGGTGTTAATTATGCAAGCTGGTGAATCGTTTTCATTTATTACACTTTACCGACAACGTATTCTGACAGTCATGAATTATTGACATAATTTCCATAAAGGCCAGCAAGTTTGAGACTTTGGTGTAACTAAAACTGCGAAAATTACCCGGGGTGCTTAAAAAGGGCAATACATACGTCCATCTGCGCATGCGCAGTAGGGGCTGACAAAGAAAATCAACCTCGTTGGCTAGATACTGAGTACTCTTCTGATTGATAATTTACCGTTCCGTTATATCCAATATTCACTTATCTAAGAGCTCGCTGACACTCGCTTTAATGTGTCCGCGGAACAAAACAGTGTCTATTGGCACAACGCAGCGCGTATCGTGAACAAATTAAGCAGAAGCCTTAAAAACAGAGATACAGTTCCAGCTCTTGTTTTATGGTAAAGAGCCAGCGATTTGACTCTATTTGTGGTCCATGTACTGAAATCAGGTTAGCTCTATCGTCATGCTCATGCCACACAAAATGTCGTGAATATCGCAGAAACGGCAAACAAACTCACAAATAAATGTTATCTGAGCCATAAATGCGCCATTGGAACCCATATCTGTTGTGCAGTGATCAGTCCATCAGCTGTTTTTTTTAACTCTTCATTCTCACGATTTCTGCAATAAGCGATAACGTCTTGCATCTGGCGTCCGTTTTGCCCAAGGCTGTTCATAGTCGATGTCTGAGTATGGATACAAAAGTGAACACAGAACCTGGTACATGAAGGGGAAAAAAATTAAAAATGATTTCCCCTAATTTGACAATCCCATAATTTAAAATATATCCTAGATACCTCGCCCATGTTCGCAAATTATGAATATTTTAGTTTTAGTTCACAAAAAACCATAACTACGAATAGTTTTTAACAATCCTGCTTAGGCTTTCTGAAGAAAGATTAAAAAAAAAATTAAGGCACACTACACTCAGAAAACATTATTTAAAAAAACTGTAGCAGCACTCCTTGGACAAATTAAAGTCTAGGGTATTTTCCCCCCAGAAGAACCAAAAATTTATAAAAATCCAAGAGTCACTAGAGCACAGCCATTCAAACAAACTTCGTAGAGAGCCACCCAAGATGCATTTCCATCAAGTTTGAACTGAATCTGGCAGACGAATTTTGAAAAAAAAGTCGAAAATATTAACGGCGGACCACGGACGACGACACATGGAGAACCATACTATAACATCAGTTGACTGACAAGTCAGCAGAGGTAACAACTTAAAAACAGAAGTAAAAGCCGACTCCAGTGGGAAACATCATGCTGTCTGATTGTCGGATTAAAGGGCATGTTATGTGAATATATCGCTAGTTATACGTACGTCAAATTCGCCGCACCTTCGTTCTGATAACTGAATCAAACCTCTCCTGCCAACGAACTGGAAATATTCTGTGTGAAGTGCGCTGACACAAACTAGAAGATATAGAATGAGTTTGCCTGTATTTTTGTGTGTGTTTCCTTCCATGTAGAACATGTCTGTCCGAGTTCTTTCAAGGAAGTACCTTGCGGCTTAAATGTACTTTTACAGTAAAAATGTTAACACTGCATACTTGTTGTTCGATGGATAAAAGACACATAATTGTACACATCAGACCACGAGAGCCATACACCATTCTCTATCGTGGGTTTAAAGATGTGCCCAAACGCCAAAGATTTTCTCCACCACTAATTATTGTGCATGTGTGACGTGAAATTTAATGGTCGAATCATCAACTGCTTTTGAAGCATGTATGTACACCAAAGTTGTTTCGTGCACGGGTGGAAACGGACTTGAGAATTTTGAGCATTTAACCCCCTCGAGCGTCACAGAGATTGAAAAATAGCATTAAAAACTAGAGAAAATTGATTTGCTTGTCAGCAAATCAGTCTGTGTGCTTAAAAAGTTTTCAAACGCTAAAGATTTTCTTCACAACTAAGTTTTGTGTATGTGTGACGTGAGATTTAATAGTCAGTTGCACCATAGCCTGATGTTCGTCGGTGCGGATCCCTGAAGCCGCTCGCAAAGCCCTCTTGCGTGCTGACTTCTGTTCCAACCATTCCACTGTCTGCCACCTCTTTCCAGCCACGAAGCACAGATGTTGCAGGGTGAAACTCTGGAACATTTTATCCCACGGATCCATACAAAGTCGGCACTCGGGGTGATCATCCCAGGAAGCCATGAAATGCTTCTTTCCGTCCATCCTATTCTGTCTTGTTGACGGTTCCGACGCCATTCCTAGGAGGAGATGGAGTCGCGCATGCGCCTGACCTACAAACGCGGTCCACGCATAATTACAGTATCGTGGCGGCCAACCGCTCTATTGAGGATCAAGACCTTGGCTCACTTGCATGAAAACTAGTGAGACTTGCAAATAACTTTACAGTAATGTTCAGAAGGCTGAACTTAGCCAAACCGCAAATGCAGAAGGGCTTACGCTGCTTACGAAAAGCAACACGAGAGACTATCTGTTGGGTTGATAAAATCAACTAAATTGGCGAATGCCAAAAGAGATGAACTGGAGTACGTGACCGAGGCTTCGTAACACCGAGACCGCTTATAGGTGGCGCTGCGGTGCATCGTGCCATAAACCAGGTGGACCAGAAATTTAATTCTGTTGGTATTATTTGGAGAGGCTTGTCCTTTCGGACAATTACCCATGTAGTAGTGTATAGGTATGTATTATGCCAGAAATAACTGCTTTTGAAGCATGAATGTTGTTTCGTGCACGGGTGGAAAAGAACTTAAGAATTTTGAGCATTAAGCCCCCTCGAGCGTCACAGAGATTAAAAAATAGCATTGAAAACTAGAAAAATTTGATTTGCTTGTCAGCAAATCAGTCTGTGTGCTTAGAAAAATGTTAAAGATTGCCTATTCAGTATCTATTTAACTCCTGCAACAATATTTTTTTTCATGTAGATATGTCAAAAACATATAAATAGAAGCTGAAAAGGCACCTCTTGAAATCTCTAACAGTTTTGAAGCTAATCAAGATTTAAATTTTGTGTATTGGGCTAATTTGCATAAATAAACTGCGACAACTTTGATTCATGGTTCATTGGATGCAACTATCCTACAAAGCAATCAAATGAAGTTTGAATAACACGTCAGTCTATAATAGTTGAAGTTATTCAAGTTTTAAATATTATGTATTCTCCTTATACGCATAAATTAAAATGCTGCAACTTTAATTCATGCTTAGTTGGATTCGGCTGACAAATCTACGAATTGAAGTTGGAATGACACCTCTATCTGTAATTGTTTGAAAGTTATTTAAGAATTCAATCTTGAATATTTTGCGAATTTGCACAAATCAAAATGCTACAACATTGGTTCATAATTCATTGGATGCAGCTTTCACAAACCTACACATTTAAGATGAATTCACACCTTTATTGACGATAGTTTTGGAGATAGTTCAATTTTCAAATGTTTCATGTGCTGCTAATTTTCATACTTGTAAATGGTACAGTTTTTGTTCACTGTCCATTAGATTGACAGGTGTCAGAAACCTGCATTTGCTACTTTAAATTTCGTGTCCATCTGTTATAGCTTGGAAGAGACGGAGCTTAAAAATTTTAATTGTCCTTTATTTGCATTATTTTTAACTTGACATTTCAATATGATGCTAAACCCATATTTATACTATGAATTAAAACTTACAAGTTACATCAACACCAGATTCCCATGGTTTATAAATCTTGGTCATAAAATGCCTGCAACACAAGAAACATATATACATTGATATACATGTATTTATCAGTACATGTATTTTAGTTTCACTATTCACAGGAACATAGAACATTGACTTGACAATCTCTACTAATATCAACTATTGGGCTCGCCTTATCCACTGTCATACATAGCATTCAGTTCAACTTCACATACTTCTTACAGAGATCTATGTGTCTAACTCCCCCCCCCCCCACCCAAATGCCACAAAGTCGGGTCCGAATCCAATTTTTAATACGCAACTACTTTCGATATAAATAAACACATTATAGATATATGTGTGTTTCTGCCTTTTTCACTGTAGTGTTCTTTCTTTTGTTTCTTTTCTCAGGAATAGGTAACTTGTCAAATGGGGGAATCATTAAACTGTACATTAATGAAAGCAAGTTAAAATAAGTTTCTGTGTACATGTATCATTTCAGTATAAGGTTTTTTGCCGCGGGTAGCCGGGTGCTTGCCGGGTCCCGGGTACTCGTTACGGGTCCCGAGTATTAAACATAATTAATTTGCAGGTCCCCGGACCCGACTTTTTCCCCTAAGTCAATGCACTTGTTTAACTATTGTGTGTCACCAGACAGAATGTCTAAGCAAACTTAAGTTGTAAGTTTGCACAGGCAACATCCAACTTCACATAGCTCTTGACAAAAATCTACACCATTGCATATGCACGTTTGAGAATCCAGGTTCAACAACCTACTAAAGGTGTGGACAAACTGAGCTTGCAAGTTTGGCTGAACATGGGTGATTTAAGATGAATCTTTGTTGGAAGGGCAGTGTTCACAAAGATTATGAAACAATGTTATAGATATTTAACTGATGAGCAAATGTCACTGCTGGGTCCAGAAATACAACAGCTATGCCTATGGGAGCTGATACTTCCTGCATGCCCCTATGTACCCACTACCCTGACCATAATCCTTCCATGTTACAGTTGGCCATTACAGACAGTTTGGATCTGTGTTTGAGCGATTTCTGGTAGTTGATCTGAATCTCCCTTTACCAAGACATGCTAAACTTTGGTATATATTTCATTGGATGCTGCTATGCCACTTACCTATTGGTGAAATGGCACGTCCCAGTCAGCACCAACTGACTGGAAAATGCTTCAGGAGCCTCCTTGTTTACACAAGGTGAGCCACAACACTGGGCGCTGGTGCCCCTGTACAGATATGTATCAGGCCAGACTCTCACGGTTCAGTTATTTCTGGTTGCATAACAGTCTGACTCTGGAAGTAATGAACAGCTTCTGGGCACAGTGGGGGAGCCATGAGTGTGTCTGATGCATGTTTATTCAAAGGAAATTCAGTGAATTTAACATAAATAGGATGGATTCATATCTAAATGCAGCCCTACTGTAACACATATTGAGCAAAAGAGGGAGCCACTTGCAACAGGGCAGACCCATGTATTTAGCATGGTCAAAAGTAGTATCTCAACAAAATGAACAACACAAACACAGAATACTCTCAAGAAAATGTATTAACATATATTTGAAACATAAAGGATGTCTAAATTGATCAGAAATGGACTCTCTTTGCTTGAAAGGTGTTATTTATGGATGTTTATGTAGTATATAGTACAAAGCTGCCCTGAACATTGTGGAAGCATCAGTCTGTTACCCCGGCAACACAGGAAGTGAGCAGGATCGCAGTTAAATATGAATGTCTCCTATTAGCTTTTTCAACTTTGTTTGCATGCTACAGGATTTTGCTTTAGCAATGGACCCACATATTAAGCTTTGAATGACAACTCTATCAAAAAACTTTTGAAGATATGTAAGATTTGAAATTTCCACAGGTATGCCCCTAACTTGCATAATATTCAACATGTCACTGTTCCAAACAATATGTGCAACTTCACTACTAGTTAGGTCCATGACCATGCCAACTTTGGTACTTTTCCGAACAATACTGTCCAAGAAAAGTTGACCACAAAACTGGCACACGGAAATAAATAAACATATAAATAAATAAATAAATAAATAAATAAATAAATAAATAAATAAATAAATAAATAAATAAACAAATAAATAAATAAACAAGCAAACAAACAGACAAACAAACAAACAAGCAAACAAACAAACAAACAAACAAATAAATAAACAAATAAATAAATAAATAAATTTGATTTTGCTTGTCAACAAATCAGTCTGTGTGCTTTGAAAACTTTTACAGACTGCCTATTGAGTATTTGGGAAACTTGACAAAATTGTTAACTTCTACCCCTGATTTCTCTAATTCTCATGAATTAGAAATAAGATAGATTAGCAACAGGGCCAGTCTCCCTGGGGATTGAAGTGTAAGCTTGTTGCACCACTCCCTCTATTCTAATAGGTATGGAGGCCAGACTCTCACATTTCAATTATCTGTGGTCCCATAACAGCCTGTCTTTGAAAACATTTACCAGCTTGAGGGCAAAGTGGGGTGCCGAGACTATGTCAGATGCACTGTGTATTCTGTGTGATTTAGTGAATTTAAATAAATTAAACTTCTGAACTTTGTATGCAAGCTATAGCATTTTGATTTAGCAACAGACCCACATATCAAGCTTTGAGTGGCAACTCTATCTAGAAACGTTTAGAAGATACGTAAGATTTAAAATTTCCACAAATGTGCCTCTAATTTGCATAATTTTTAACATCATGAGTGTTCCAAACAATATCCACAATTTCACTACTAGGTCTATGACCATCTCATGTTTGGTATTTATCGGAACAATAGTTATTGAAAAAAGCTGACCAAAACCCTGGCGCACGGCAATAAATAAATAAACTAGAAAATTTGATTTGCTAGTCAGCAAAACAGTCCGTGTGCTTAGAAAACTTTTATAGATTTCCTATTCAGTATTTGTTTAATTCCTACAACAAAATTTTTATGCGGCTATGTCAAAAACATATAGACTGAAGTTGGAAAGGAACCTCTTGAAATCTATTATAGTTTTGAAGCAATTGAAAGATTTAGATTTTGTGCATTTGCCTAATTCGCATAAATCAAACTGCTGCAACTTTGATTCATGGTTCATTTGATGCAACTATCCTACAAATCTATCAACTGAAGTTTGAATGACACCTCAGTCTATTATAGTTTTCAAGTTATTGAACACATTTTGTGTATTCGCCTAATTTGCATAAATTAGAACACTGCAACTTTGGTTCGTGTTTCATAGGATGTGGCTATGTCAAAACCTACAAATTGAAGTTGGATTGGCACCTCTATTTATACTAGTTTTGAAGATATTCAACTTTTAAATGTTTGAAGTGTGCTAATAAGCATGATTTCAAATACTACGGTTTTTATTCACTGCCCATTCGATTGACAGGTGTTACAAACCCGTATGTACTACTTTCAATTTTGTGTCTATCTATAATAGGTTGGAAGATACGGAGCTTTTAAAATTTTAATTGCCCCTAATTTACAGAATTTTAACAAGACATTTAAATATGATGCTAAACCCATTTATTCTATGAAGTAAAAAAAAATTCTACATCAACGCCAGATTTCCATGCCTTGTAAATCTTGGGCACACAATGGTTGCAACAAGTGAAACGTGTATACACTGGTATACATGTACATGTATTTATAAGTAGAAGTATTTGAGTTTCACTATTTACAGGAATATAAAAACATTTACATGACAATCTCCACTAATATCAACTATTAGGCTCACCTATGCACTGTACATAGCATTTCACTTCACAAAGCTCTTTCAGAAATCTATGTGTGTAACTATTGAGTGTCCCCAGCCTGAACGTATCAGCAAGTTTGCACAGGCAACATCCAACTTGACATAGCTCCTGTAGAACAAAAATCTATACCATAGTACATGTACATGCAAATTTTCAGCAAAATTTTGTCCTTTTCTTTCATTATTGGACCTGAGACTGGTATTTGTTTTACTGTACATCACAATGAACCACTAAAACATTGCCTCATTCAGTTGTTTATGGGTGTTGACCTTCACTCTTTTCCTCTTAGGGTTCATGTTTTCCTCAAGAGATGACATGATGTCTGCTTTTCTTTTGACAATGTCGCCACAGCTCCTTTTGACATGCCATACTCTGCCACAATTTGTCTCGGTGATTAACCCTCAAGTTCTTTAAGTATTTCTGCTCGCTTACTTACTGTCAGAAATTTTCTGGGTTTCATTATGACATGTACACTAGGGAACTTTTAGCTGTTAGCTTACCTGGCAGGAGTACAAACTGAACTGATCTGATGTTGTTAGTAGACTACATATTGAGAGCACTTCTCATCTCATAGGTTAAAATGATGAACATCATCAAGGCATTTCATTGAAATCACCTAGGTGGCACCCAACCACACACTTATTGTTTCAGATAAGTCAGGTGTTAAGTCTGTTCCCTTGGATTATGTTGATAATCTATTCCTGGTGGTAGTCCACAAACATACTGGCTGGCTAACACTGCACTGTTAGAGATGGTAAGGAAATTACATTGTGTGTAGGCTGAAGAACCTGGCTGAGGGGATGTGCACTGGTGCAAAAATAACAGTTTGAGAAGAAAACATGCCAAATACATGTATTGATTACATTTTTTTCTACAGTGTCCAGTTAGGCAGATTTTGGTATAATTTAAGGTGTCCACTGCCCATGTTACGGGTACGTCCCACGCACCTCTCCTTTACATGCATAAACTAATCGTTACTAACTGTAAACCAGAATGTAAACGCAATATATTTCATGATGACAAAACATACGTGAATAGGAAAACACATATTGTACACTTTGTGTACTCATATTTGCGCGTTTGGAACCGTAAAAATACCAATCTACTTGTCACCTGATCGGTAATTGCGGAAATACATGCAATATCTTACCAGATAACCAAACCTGCATATTATGAAAATCTTTATGAAATATACAGGTAACGCGAAAGAAACAAATACATCCTTGTACATGTAAATGAAATATGTGTTTTGAAACATCTAGACACAACACAACGTGTCCCCGTGCATGCGTGTAGTGCAAGTATCTACATGGTTAATGTGCACACGCGAACTGAAAAGTCTGTGTGTTGTGGGCGTTCCCTGGTGTGTATATAATAATAATACACAAGGCATCCCACTCCTAGGAGAGTTAGGATGGAATAAAATCAGAGACGGAATTGCCAAAGCAAAGCTTAAGTACTGGGGGTATTTACAAGCAGTAAATGAAGACAAGTGGTGCAGGAAGGTTTACAATGAAGTAGTCAAGGAACAAACAAGATGGGTCAAAGATATAAATAAGTTGGCAGAGAGATACAAATTGAAAGGATATGATGAGGTTGATGACTGGAAACTGTATGCGGGTAGGACTGTTACAGAGGGCTGGAAGGAAGACTGGAAAAGATGAGTCAGGGAAAAGAGTACATTAAAAGCCAAAGAAAAGTGTGTGTTGGGATGGAGAGATGGGATCTAGGCTTCTTTTTTCAAAGTAGGGCAGGCGTGATCAATCTAGAAAAGAGAAAACACAAGTGGACAACAGGTAGTAAATGGTAAATGTAAGGTATGTAGACAAGAGGCAGATGAGACAGTGGATCATTGGCTGGATTGGTGTGATGCATATAGAGAGATAAGAGAAGAATTTTTCAGAAAGTGGGACAGGGAAGACTGTAATAACAAGGGTCTAGAAGAGGTTCAGTGTTTAAAGGAAGATGAACGTGTAGCATGGGTTTTAGGTCTCAGAGGTGGCTCTCTGGGAGCCAGGAAAGGCACTAAAGGAGTACAGGATTACCTGGTAGGGTGCTAGGAGAAAAGAAATGAATTGATAGGGTGCGATAGCGACAGGGTAAATTAGAATTTCAGAGTGCAGGGAGGAGATGGAATGGTGGTGCCCCCATGGGATCCCCCATGGGAAAAGCCTGAGCCTTAGAGGCAGGGACAGGGTGTATGAGGGAATTTTAATTTTTTTTGGGGGGGGGGGGCACAAGCGTGTCGGGGGATTTATCCAGACCAGGGGCCCACCACAGCTGTCAGAGAGAGTGTGCGGTGGACCCTTTGCCTCGGCTCTGGTCCTGGAAAACATGGCAGCACGAGTTGATCAGGATAACCAGGGTTTCCTCCACCCTCATAAATTTTTCTTTTCTTTTCTTTACTTTTGCCTAGGCCACCTGTATCATACAGGACCGCTGCACAAAAGCGGAGAGCCACAGCAATATTATTGTTACTCATCATGTCAACATTCAACAGTACCCTTGCATTTGCTTGAATGAAGTAAACATATCCTAGGTAAGCTTGGCACCTTAACTTAGCGCGAGCAAAGAGACAAACAGTATTGCACCCATTAGTGTATTCTGCTTCTTCATCATATTTAAATGTATATATCATTATATTCATCCCTCTGTCAAGGTGGCTTCCATGATAGCGGCGTTTTTCGCCTTAAAGGGAGTCTCCCAAGCTACTATCATATTATGTATACAGTATGCTTTATTATGGTGAAACAAAAGTATTCTGATTCTAAGAGTCTGAATCACTTAGTACTGCAGTGGTACTAGCTTTCGAGTTGATTGTCAAAATATATTTTAAAAATTGTAAATAATATTTGTCAAATTCCATCTTAAAATACCAGGCTATATTTTCTAGAGAAATGCATTTGGAAGTCTGTGGAAAGTAATCACTCCATACGTTGCAACAAAACAAAAAAGATCGGGGCAATAACCTTGCCGAAAGAGTCCGAATACATTATAATATCAATAATTTCACTGAATAAGGTACGTTTTAAATGAGCGAGTGACTTACTGCCTTTTTCACATAATTACTTAACTGACCCAGAAACATTTCCACTTGTTGTGAATTCAATGACAAGTTATGTATATTTCTTTGAATTTCCAACTCGTCATCTCCAACAAAAATTATGTATTATTTTTCCTGACTTATTAAAAATCACCTCTTTGGATTTTTCTACATAATTTTCCCAGTTTCATTCTTTACAATAGAGCTCCGACTTGTCCTAACAGCATTGGAATGCCTTCTCGCTTCGCGATATTGATCATAAATGGTCCGCATAAAGCAAATAATTACATTTCTAGTTCTGCAAGGATACTGGATGACATTCCTCGGTATAAACAGTGGTTAAATCATTGATGCATAATTTGAATAAACTGGGACGAGAACGCAGCTTTGTTTGACACATTTTTCAAAAACATATTGTCAATAGCCTCGTGCAGAATTTATAACTGTATGGATGATTTCTCATAGGTTTCTCTGATAATTCTATTGAAATATCCATCTATATCATAATCTAAACATTTGTGAAATAGTCCGCCGTACTACACTGAGTTAAAAGCTTTTTGGAAATATATAAAACACACATCCAAGAATTTCTGTTTATCTCTAATTTTGACGTATTTATCAATGATGTTCACTGGTACGTGAGTTTTTAATAAAACCTATCTGATATTCATTCTCAAACTAATATTGTTTTATTTGTTTATGCATTGGCGTTTTTCCAACATCGTTCAAAATAAGTTTGATATGTGGCTACTGAGGGAAATTTCTCTCTATTTGTAAGGGTCCAAAAATGAACCACCCTAGTGTAATAGAGTTAATGGGCTTATTTTTCATGATCCAGGGAACAAAAATCAAGTTGAACATATTTTCCAAAATTGGTAGCATACTTTCGGTTCAGGATTTTGTCATGTCGTTGAGTATGTCATTTTATTCCTGGCGACTTTCCGTTTTTTAAAATTACCAATGCAATTTTTTATTTCATTTCTACTTATTTCGAAATCAAGCTCTAAATATAATTGCGTTGTATTATTCTTTAGCTTTTATAAGACATCATTAGTAACAGGACTTAGCTTTGGGTTTGAGCCTTCAGACATTCGTAAAATGTTTGAACCATTGACAAGGATAATTTTTCTGACAGTTTTGTTTTGGGGTGAACGACGGGGTCTAGTTCTTTAACTTATTTCCAATATTCTTTTTTGATTTACTTCCTGAAATTAACTTAGAGAGTTGATTATATTAAGTTGAAAGCTACGGTCACATGTTTTACATATCTGTCAAAAAGCACGACGTGAAGCATGATACGTTTGCCGTAAAGCGTAATTGGCGTCTTCAGACTACTGTCTTACAGGTGCTTTGCTATTCCAAAAAAGTACATGACCACCTGTATTTACAAATTTAGGTAGAGCTGTTTTTTTATTTTGTTTTCTAATTGATATTAATTTCATCATAAACGTACTTGCTTTGTCAAATGGGAGATTTAAATCATTAATCACATTATCAATATCCTGTCGGCTATCTTTTGTTCAGTAGCATATCTATATCGTTTTTACATATTGTATCGAGAGCGAGAGCGAACTTGAACATTCTTGGATCCGTATTTTCCCATGAGGGTCTCTTACGAAGGGATTTTAGTTTATTCTTATGTATATTAGAATTGTAGGCAAGACTTAAGTCAAGCATTTTATACCTTACATCATACCTCAGCATACAATGATCAGAAAACCAAGAAGTAGTGAGAACAATCATGGAGGTCACACACGGAAAAACTGTGAAGTCAGGAATTACATAGAGTATAGATCTAGGGTGTTTTGCATTTGTATTGCAACAGGAACATTTTCCAGTCAGGCCTCCTGATTGCGCCCATTTAAGATCGCCATGTTGCTCGCCCTACATAGATTAACAAGTGCCTTACCATGTTTATCTATTGTTCTAGTGTCACTGTTATATATCCTTGCTGCCTGCTGTTCAACCTAAATTCACTCTGGGTCGTTAACCAATATGCTAACTCATAAAGTAAGCAGTGTTCTACTTGGTTGCTTTCCTTGTATTTCTCATAACACCCCTTTTTCTAGCGGCATAATCTTCACTACTTGTGCATTGTTTGTGATGGTCCAAAGGTTCAAATTTTTTATTTTGTCTGCTATTTCATGCATTTCGTAGCCTTATGCTTACTTTGAACAAATTCATGAATGTGTAGTTATCCAATCATCCCAGTTTCTGCAAATTTTGCCATACTGGTAAAGTTTATTTGGCAGCTTCCTCATAATTTTTCGTTTATTTGTCATGACTCACAATTCCGTTTTCGGATTTTTTTTTTATAGTTTCTCATATTTCAACAATGTTAGTTCTATACATATCAGAGTTTCTGATAATTTTGTTGTACCTGGTTCATGTGTTTCAATCAAACTTCTTTGATTATATTAATGAAGAACTGCCAATATTGTTACATGTTTAATCAACCCCTCCTTTCATGCGTCCATTAACGCATCTACTCAGAGGTACTCAATTACTCATTATGAGCTTTTCATAATCGTTTCACTTATATTTCACATCATTATGAGCTCGGACAAATTATAGTAAATAATATTCTTAGAAACTTTGGTGGCATCCCAAGGAATATTCTAAATAACTTAATCGACAGCCGTGGTGAATTTGAACATGCTATTTCAATAGCATCAGATTCACAGTATATCAACAGAACGACATTACTGATCTTACTTCAGGCAGACCCGCAACAACTACTTAAACCACGATACCAGTCGTAACTATGATAAACTTGAAAACATAATACTTCTTTCTAAAGATAAACATCTCCATATGAAAGCTATACAA
Organism: Hermodice carunculata; assembly: GCA_964020975.1. Lineage (NCBI taxonomy): Eukaryota > Metazoa > Annelida > Polychaeta > Eunicida > Amphinomidae > Hermodice > Hermodice carunculata. The sequence goes on from OZ026612.1 coordinate 22,317,900, forward strand.
TTTAACAAATATAAACATAAAACGTCTTCTCATTGGATGCCAAATGGAGCCCTTAACTCAATTATATTTCGTGCCAACCTGTATTAATAATTGAAAAATACCCACCGTTATTTAAAGCAATTCCCTACGCTCAGGTTTTGAAACTCAGAAAAAAATACTTGCTAGATTTATCGAACAACTGAAAGAAAATCATTATAATTCCAAAACTGAACAATTTCAGAATGGCATAAAAAGACACGGAAGGTTATAAGGTATATTCTGGATGTAACTAAAAAGAAAAAGGATTTTCCATATGTTTTATTACTGAAAATAAAAATCGACTAAAAGTGAAATATCGGAGATATTGAATTAAATTTTAGAGTTATTGGCCCTAAGTTGATTGTCAAAATAGACCAAGAAAATTTACCTTATTTTAACATGTACATCTAAACTATCAATTGAAAAACATTTTCACTTTTAGTAAAGCTTTACCTGCTGATGTCGAGTCAATGATAACTTATTGCAAACCTTAGTCACGTTCTAGAATTTGTAGGCTTTCAAACTAAAAACAAGATCAAGGTCTCTATAGCAATTCATTTAGCTTTCATAATTAACCAATCTCTTAACACTGACATATTTCCTGATAAACCTAAAAGAGCTAAAATGATACCGATCTGGAAAAAAGATGATGAAAGAGTTCAAGATAACTATATGGGTCCATTTCATTGCTTCCTGTCCTTACAATTTTTTTTAAAAGGTTGTCTATCGACAACTTTAGAACCATTTTATCCTACATAACATCTTTTAAAACACTTTAGTCAACATGGCTTTACAATTTTACAGCACTGAAACTGCAGGATGTTTGCCACAAAATACAACAGATCAGCCTATCGATGGACACCGACTTCAGTTATGCAAGGGTAGTCATATGATATCGTGTGCGGCTGTGTAAATATAACAGCATAAAGCGATGATATGTGGGCTTACATGATGCCGTCAATAGTAAAGTTTATGAGGTCATACTGCACTTAGGTAAATACTCCTCTGAGTGCAGCCCACAAATAAATAATGTCAAATATAAGTTATACAATTCCAAATTGCCATCAAAATTGAAATGGTAAGGTTCGACTTTCACAGGTCCCTGTTGATAGTCAAGAGAGCTTCTGCAAAATTAAATGTTATAGGTTGGTCTTTGCAGTGACTGTCTAATCAATTTTATAAGCGTTTTAGGTAATGTCCAATGCATTTCATGGTCTAAAATTCAATGCCAAATATCATTGCAATAGGCCTAGTCATGATTAATATCTTTTACCAACATCCTGCTGCCATGTACTCGATGTGACGTCACTTCCGCGCCCTGTTGTGGTTTACAACGCCCGCAAACTCGAGTTGAGGATGAGAGTTATGTCCGCCGAAGCACACAACGTCTGGATAAATTTGAATTTAGGTCTGATAAGGCCAACATATTGACGCCACATGTTGGACAACATACACCCCTTCCTGCCGAGGTTACAAGGAAACCAACAGTGGGCGTGAAGGTAGTTTTTCATCGTAACTAGGCACCTGCCCTCATCCCCCATCGATAGTCTTCCCTGGGGCAAAATGAAAAAAAAAATTGTCCAAAGAGACACTTTGTTTCTATGCTTAAAGTAATCTAATTAGCATAAATTATGCAAATTAACACCTGAATGAAAGGACCGTCCAACTTTGCAACCAATTACCAAAAAGAAACGTGTGAATAGTTGCAACTAATTAATTTAAGGGTAAGGAATGCATTTCAGTGTTCATTTTGATACTTTGCGCCCAGTTTAACCTCCAAAATTCAAGATGGCGGCGGGTTACTATCTTTTGTTCAGGCATTTTGCGTAACTTTACAACCGTTTGAGCAACGGCTATGTTTAATACACCAATATATATTTTTGTGGGGTGGGGAAACTCTTTCTGGCACTGCAATTTGTGATATAAGGTAATGTGAAAGTGAAAGTTTAAAGAAAATCGTTTTGCTTTGAAGTTATGGAAGTTGATGGTTTGTAACCCATTCTGATGTGTGTTTTCCATGTTCCCCTATATCAGAACTGAGACCTATTATGTCCCGTTATCACAACTCAATGATAATTCTCATTTCTGAATAAATACTGTTGAATTGCCTCGATTAGCATAAACTTCCATCTGTAGCTGTTTGAGTGATTGTAAACCTCCATGTACATTTTGCATCAATGGGCAGCCATGTATAACACTCTGTCGGTGTAAGGGTGGATGTTCACACCAAGCAAATGGATAAACTTGGTTTATTCATGGTCAGAACATTTACAGAGCAACACTTCAATGTCCGTGAGTCTCACCAAGTGTGTTTATGTACTGTTAAATACTGTAAACAGTGGTCTTTTTTTAACAAGATGCATCTGCACATGTCTCAAAACGTCACATCTTACTTTACATCAGACCGTATATTGGGAGTATTGTAATTATTTTTTAGGCATTTTGATAAAGTGGCCATTTGTGATGGTTCTTTTCAAGATGAAGTGCCGTAACATGAATGCGACGGTATACAAACAGGAAATAGTTGACTTCAAATTAAATATGAACTGTATGTCCTTCTCTAAATCATTATATAATGCCAGTGCCAATTTTAATTTCATTATTTTCCAGTGAATTCACGGAAAAATAAACTTTGTCACTGATTTGTGTTTAATATGATGTTATAACACCTGTCCCACGTCTCATTTATGATGTGAAAGACAGTTGTATAATGTGTGATCAGTGTTCATGAATTTATTTCATCTGGCTTTTTTCTGATGTTATAAAACGCAAATCACCCTCTATTGCAAATGCAGCACCAGAAATAAGTTTTAAGCAAACAAGTTGACGCTGACGCTGACCACATCTCCCACCCAGGTAACTATAATTAATACAATCCCACCCAGGTAACTATAATTAATATAATGGTTTCTGTGATGAGAAAGCACCCCAAGGAGCTATGGCAGGCTTAAAAGGTCATACTTGACATAGTTTTGGAGAAATGGCCTAGAAACAAATTTGAGACTTTTAACAGACATCACTAATTTATAAGCTAATGAAGTGGAATAATTAACCACACAAAACCATCAAAAGGCACACATAGCAAGTTAGGACTACAAGCCATAAAGATTTCAGATTGCTAAGTGTAATATTTTGGAGAAATGGCTCAGAAACGATGACAGGATGGACGGACCGACGTCATTACCATGTCTCTGCCCATTTCAAGGGTGGGAGACAATCACAATCATGCATCCCAAGAGTGCCATGCCATCTTTCAGGTTCTATATGAGTAAAGGGAAAATTTTCTATTTTTTGCAGATGACATAGTACTCATGGCAGAGTCCCAGAAAGAACTACAAGAGATGCTGAACATAGCTGGGGAAGACGGGAATAAATGGAGGTTAAAATTTAGTAAGGATAAGAGTAAAGTGAAGACTCTTGGGAAGAAACCAGATGCAAATAAAAAATGGAGAATTGGGCAGTTCCAAATTCCAGAAGGTAGGGAACAGTTAATTGAAATTGGGGAAGTTGATGAGTATGAATAACTAGGTGTTAAGATAAAAGCAGCGGTAAATGCACGTTGAGGTATAAGGCGGAGAAATTTAAACAGAAAGTGAATCAAACCTACTGCACTGAGAAGTTTCAACAGAGCGTACACAGTGGAGTATTATGGGATACAGTGGCAATACCAGGAATGATATATGGTTTAGATGTGATTTCAGTAAGTGATGGATATACCCAGGGAATGGAGAAAGCACAGAATGAGATGGGGAAATGGATGCTGGGAGCACCACCATGTACAACAACAGAAGCAGTCCTAGGAGAGTTAGGATGGAATAAAATCACAGATAGGATTGCCAAAGCTAAGTTAAAGTATTGGGGGGTATCTACAAGCAGTAAGTGAAGACAGGTGATGCAGGAAAGTTTACAATGAGGTGGTCAAGGAAAAAACAAGATGCGTCAAAGACACAGACAAATTAGCAGAGACTTGTGAATTAAAAGGATATGATGAGGTGGATAATTAGAAAGTACATATAGGTAAGACTGTTACAGATGGTGTGAAAGAGGACTGGAAAAGAGGAGTCAGGGAAAACAGTACATCGAAAGCACACAAGGCATTAGGAAAGCCAAAGAAAAGTGTGTGTTGGGATGGAGGGAAGGGATCCAAGCTTCTTTTTTTTAGGACAGGAGTAATCAAATCTAGAAAAGAGAATACAGAAGTGGACAACAGTACATAGTAATGGAAAGTGTAAGATGTGTAGAGAAGATGCAGAAGAGACAGTGGATCATTGGCTGTTGTGGTGCGATGCACATAGAGAGATAAGGGAAGTTTTTTCAGAACGTGGCACAGGGAAGATTACAATTACAGTGGTTTATAAGAGGTTCGGTGTTTAGAGGAAGAGGAACGTATAGCATGGGTTTTAGGTTTGAAAGGTGGCTTTCTGGGAGGCAGGAAAGGTAATAAATATGTGCAGGACTACCTGGTGGGCTGCTGGCAGAAAAAGAATGAAATAACAGAGTTTGAAGGAGAACAGTTTAATTAGAATCCCAGGGTGCAGGTAGAGAAGGGAATGGTGGTAGTCCTTATAAGGGCTCCCATGGGTGTTCCCATGGGATAAGCCTGAGCCTAAGAGGCGGGGAAAGGGTGTGTGAGGCATGTTGTTTTTTTAAAGAGAAAGTACAAGCAATGAGTGTTGGGGGATATACCCAGGACCAGGGGCCCACCACAGCTTTAGGAGAGTGCATGGTGGACCCTTTGCCTCAGCTCTGATCCTGGAAAACATGGCAGCACAAGCTGGTAAGGAATACCATAGATTTCCCCGCCTCATCTACCTTTTCTTTTTAAAAAAAAAAAGGCCACCTGTGTCACACAGTGACACAGGACCGCGGCAGACAAGCGGAGAGCCACATTATTATTATTATTATTATTATTATTATTATTATTATTATTATTACTATTATTATCATTATAATTATCATCGTCGTCGTCGTCGTCATCATCATCATCATCATCATCATCATCATCATCATCATCATCATCATCATCATCATCATCATTCTTATTATTATTATAGAATTCTCTCTTTTAGTTCATTTCGGTCGTTAAATCTTTCCAAACACGCTGGGTACGATTGTGTTTCCACATGGGTAACTATGGATTGATACTTAACACCCAGCAATATTGTGCCGCTGCTCCAAATATTTTCAAAGCAATGCCAAGAAAACACATCAAAAAGGTGCAGGTGTATCTCTGAGGTGGCCAAACAAGCCGCACAACAGACGTGATTATTTCAGTGCCCCAATTTTACCGCTCTCACGTCCTTCGATTGTGTTGCATTTTCACGAATGATCTCTTGAACAATAAAGATTTTTTCAATCCAATCAGTGGACATTGGGGGATTTTTTCCAGTTGCTGACCGACTTAGAACGAACTCGAAGGCTCCTTTGTCTTCGCTATGATGATATCAGTTTGACACCTCTGGACCTGTCTGTATGGTGGTCCTTTGATATAATTGGGTGGGATGTTGCATCCCGTTGCCTACATTTCATTTTATTTTTTTATCGTCAAACTCTTGTCATTTTACTTACTTATTTGCAAGATTGCTTTTATTCAGGATCAACGCTTTCAAATCAATACTGTTCAAATCGTGACCACCATTCTGACGTGACCGAGTGTCAGAGGCTCGTATGACCATTAGGCCTACCACGATTACGCAGTGAGGGCCACTTCGCAGGTTGCTGAGCTGTGCTTCGTGACCGTTTGACAGGCAGCAGGTCGTGTCAACAAACACACGCTAGTCCTAAATTTGGTCAAGATGGCCATATATTTTCTCCTTTCTTTTGTACTTTATAACCGCGTTAGCACTTTATAGTTTACCCTAAGTGTAGAAAACACATCAATTTTATAAAAAAAACCTACTGCCCTGTGTCTAATCTTGATCTCTGTGTCTCAAGTTTGACAATGTTTCCTGCATTCAAAGTGCTCCTATTTCACTGAATTGGCCCTTATCTTGCAGACACTGTAAATGGCCGTATTTTAATTAGTTTATAAGAATTTTGAAAACTTGAAGAATGTATTCAGTACTTTATCTCTATGATAGTGATAACAAGGTTATTTTTTACGTCTTTCCGGATAACTGGAGTCCGCTAAAGCTGGCATCAATTTTGTGGCTCTTCATGGAAGGTTTACCGATGCATCTCCTTATTTCCTTAGCTCTTTTAGTGCCAACTGTAACTGAAGTCTAGCTACTTAAGTCAAACTACTCTCAATTATTAAAGGGGTAGATTCATATTCCTTGTGAGCATACCGTTCATTCAAGTACCAGGATGTCTATAGTTCCTGAGAGTATAATGGTCCGAGTCAATAGCTGTCCTGAGCGCTCTTTGGACCCACAAAGCATACCGAGGAAAGCTGTGGATTCCATCCAAAAAGTGGCACTGAAGGAGTAAAATGGGGGTAAAAACTTGATTTGCATATTCAAGGCATGCAGCACTGACTTGAATAATAATTGGAAGGTTTCCTCATCTTGGAACAAAAATTACTCTGATAATTCCCATTGTTTTCTTTACTCTGTTTATTTTTTCTTGAATGTACTTACCAAATTTGAGGTCACTGTCAAAGATCACGCAGAAATCCCTTTTTGTCGATATTGACACGTAATGATCTCATACTACTAGTTCCATTTATGTGGATTTGGCTCCCCCCCCCAAAGTGTAAAAGGTCTTCGGTTAGATCTACTGACCCTCATAGCTGCACATTGGGGGGGGGGGGGTGCTCAAGAGGTTTTTCTTTCCCTATCTTTGAAGAGATCTCAGATCCAGCTGTAATATTTTTTGATTTTCGTATCACCAAGAGATAAGTATAGTCTTGAGTTTGGATGAATTGCATCTGGCAAGTTATTGGTACAGAAAACAAACTAATGTGGAGCTACCACGCTTCATCATGGTGTTCCACTTATTACATCCTTTCCTGCTGACATTTTAATGTTTAATATAAGCAAGACCATTATGGGAAGGGAAATCATTCCAACTTATATATATATATATATATATATATATATATATATATATATATATATATATATATATATATATATATATATATATATATATATATATATATATATATATGGAAGTGCGATTGTCACTTTCTTGTGCAGAATTTTGAAATAGGCTGTATTAGCCAAAATAAATTAAAGAGTTTTTAGCGCGTTACTACTCAGAACATGTTTCAGAGCCTCTAGCGTACATGTCTTTCTGAGTAGTGTCTCCTTGTTTAAGCTTATTATTCAGCAAAGACAACCCACATAATAATGAAAAAATATAAGATCGTGTCAATGTTATAGCCAAATAAGTGAAGCTTTGTTCATAGATGCAGACCTTTAATATGAATAAAGAATACATGTTTAACCGAACATAATTGCTAAATTTGTATTGAACAAGTTCAGATAAGAATAGTTTGATTTACCCCTAAAACAGTATGTACCCTTTCTTGCTGGAGAGTTAAACAAGCTGCCAGTGTGTAACTAAAGGAGAAGTAAATTGGGGCATTATGTTCTGTACCAGTGATTTCAGAATAAACAGTTACAGCTAGACCACCTGTACAAACCGAGGGAAATCCTGGCTACTACTGCAACATTGGCCATCGTGCACTAGAATGGAAAAAAAAAACCATGATGCCACTAACTCCTCACTTTGAAAGTCTCCAAACAATAAAGCTCTATTTCGCTGCCAACCCTGAGTTAATGTTTCGATACAATAAGTTTGTGATATATGAGAAAACACTGTCAAATTTGAGTACTTTTTGACATTCAGTAAATGCATACTTAGGCATTTCAAAAAGGAAAGAAAGTCACTAGCATTTGAGACAAGAACATGTTATCAAAATGTAATCTTTCTTAGCCAGATTAAATACAATTAGGCAAACTTGTAACTGTCGTTGGCCATCTGATTGCTACCGATAGGTCCTCGGGTTTTAACCTGGTAGAAAACAAGTAAGCCTGAAATGTTTGAAAGGTGAATATAAAAACAGAATGATGCCAAAACAAAATTAAATAGCAAAACAGCGAAGTCTAACATCTCTAAAAGTACTGAACCCAAACTTTCTAACAATCTTTGGATATATACAGCAAAATTTGTAGAAATATTTGATCAATAGTACATCTTTGAATCCTCTTGACTCAAGTGTGTTGTAAATAAAGTTGGTTCTAGATGCAAAGCCCTGAAATTTAGGACAAATAAAAAAAATCTCAAAATTTATGATAGAAATGTATTATATCCAATAGTTTGTGAAGTATTACTGTTGGGAAGGATAGTTCACTACTTCAGTCATCAATTTTCTGATAGATTTTAATACAAAACCTGTTATTAGTGCCTGAATACCCAAGTCCAGAAACACATCTCTGAGACCATTTGAATTTTGACCTCCTAGTGGGATATCTTTTGGGTATATTTCTCTAGCAATTTCACCGAAATTTTGTACATTTACACAAGCAATGTCATCAATATGCCATGTGTTGTTTGATAATTTTTTAGCCATCCGAAAGTCCTTTCTCCTCAATTTATCCATATACTTAAATTCAAGCCAAGTTCGATATAAATCAGCAAGTTGCCACCCATATTAATACCTTTTACCTGTTGAAAAACCAAGGGTTCGCATTGAACAATAATATTTTCCAAAATAAATTTTATAGCATCAATCAAGGTTTCAACAGGGTAAGTTTCAATGTTACTTTTTTAGGATTTATTATATGACCAATATGCTTGTATGATCTTCCGTTATGTTTAAACATTTTGCTGATTTATTCTGAAAGATCACTTTTCACTTTATCTGAAAGTAGGTGTGTGCGAAGTGTAGAAAAATAAAAACATTTGCTATATTTTGCTTTTAAATCTTTAATTTTAGATATAAACCCGGATGAATTGGTAATATCCCAAAAGCAATTTATTCACAGCTTCTAGAATTTGCATTTCAGTATTTATGAAAATGATTCTTAATGGCAGTCAAATACAGTGTTACTTCCTTTGATAGTTGTTTTGTTACAGATTATTTTAAGCACCAGCTATGAATTTTTATTTTAAAGTTTTTTTTTTTAATGTAATTTGGGGATCCAGAACAAAAGTGGACTAGAGGAGTCCTCTTTATTTTGATATTAAAATTTCTTTTCATCTGATCCTTATCCGCATCCATCAAATCATCAATGGATTGTTTGTGTAATTAATATACAGACATGTTTTTCTTTTAAATTTGAAAAGCACTTTAAATGTTCTGGTAATGAATCCAGTCACCAGCATCTTCACCAATGCCACATACATGTTATGTTCTCCTTTGGTCCCCAGTCGTGTGGTTTGTTGCTTGCTTGCTTGTGAAGCAGATGGTGTTTTTATTGTTTTCACTATTCTCTCGAAGGGAACACAAGGTAGATACACAGAATATAAATTGATAGCTTTTTATTAATTGTGCAAAAAGGTATTTAGTCCTGGCGTTTGTCGAATGCAACTTGAGTCGGTCTGTCCAAATGATTATAGCGGCTCGCACGTGTCTATACACGTATGGTGTGGGCAAAGAAGGATATCACCGACAATGATAAAGTGTCACTGGGTCATAGATGAACACATTTTCTGGTGAAAGTTGCGAGTAACTATTGCGGGTATGAAGCAACAGCAGTATATCGCGGGCTGGCTCGGACCTGGTATACATCACAAATGTTTGGACGGTGCATGTCAAAATGTGTAAACAAGATGAGCAAATTAATGTTGAATACTTAGAACTGTTTTGTAAGAATGCTTGGTCAGGGTCTGCGACAAATAAAAAGTAAACTCACTTATAACATTGGCAACTGGATGAAGTGATCAAGTAAATGTTTATTTTAAGAGACCAAAACATCTGCATAAACAGACACCTACATTAGCACCATATCTATCACCTTGCCCAGCAACCGATACAGCCCCATACGTCCAACTTTGCCCGTCTTCTTAAGGTTTACGTGCCTTGATATGTCGACTGGATGCATACGAATAGTCTTGCTGTATTTAACAAGCAAAATCAAACACGATAATGGTGCCAAGACGTCTGGTGTCTACATAAGCTTACACATGAAGGAATGATGTTGCTAAGCAATAGAATATATTATAAATTGCGATTAGATACTCGGATAGTATCATATAATAACATGCAAAAATATGCAAGAACACATTTCGTTGGCCCAGACATTGTACCTCGTACCTTTGTAAACCTTCTTTTAATTTTCCAATATAGCATACACCTGACTTAAGATAATCAGTCCAAAGTCCATCAAAGAACTTGCCGATAGCATCTAAAATGCCCAAAAGGGCGTCAAGTGCTGCCTGATCTGGCCCGTAATTAGTGGCATTAATGACATCAAACATCCGTAGACTGGGCACACTTTTGACACTTGTGGCAAGCAAGAAGAGACCAGCCAAAACCAATACGACGTTTGTGCTTTTTGTCATCTTCCTTTTTCGCTACACCTGCGTGTAAAAAAAAATCAATGAAAACATTATGCTAGCAGAACAACATATTGTTGCCTCAGGTGGTAAATAAGTATTTAACCATAAGACTTACTGATAATGCCTGAAAATATTAAACAATTGAGCAAATACTTCTAATTTCTGGCCAAGCACTCAGGGCAGCCTATGAGTGACTCCTGGCCCTGGTGTGGTACAGCCGAATTATGTACACTAACATGCTGGTAACCATTAAAACAGAATGATGCCAAAGAAATAAAATTAAGTAGCAAAACAGGCAAGTCTAAAATGTCTGAAATCATTGAAACTAAATTTTCTAACAACCTCTGGATATTTACAGCAAACTTTGTAGAAGTATTTGATCAAAATTGCATGCTTGAATCCTCTTGACTCAAGTTTGTGGTAAATAAATTTTGTTCGAGATTGTAAGTCCTGAAAATTAGAACAAATACGAGCAAATATCACAAACATAAATTGTTACAAAAATGTATCATATTTAATAGTTTCTGAAATATTACCTTTAGGGATAGGCTAATTAACTACTTCAAGGTGAAACTCATCATTTTTGTGAAGACTTTAATACCAAAGCTGTCATTTGAGACCCGACTATCCCAAGTCCAGGAACCACATCTCTGAAATCATCTGAATCATTACCTTCCAAAGGAATATCTTTTGGGTAAAGTTTTTCTTTTTTTTTCGCAATTTGCACTAAAACTTTGCATATTTACACAAGCAATGTCATCAATATGCCTTGCATTGTTTGATAATTATGTAGCCAAATGAAAAACCTTTTGCATCAATGTATCCATACACTTAATTTAAAAAGAGGTTAAATATAAACGAGCGAGTAAGGGGGAACAGTTGGTTTCCATTGGAATTCTTTTTATGTGTTGAAAAACTGATGGTCCACATTGAACAAAGGTATTATCCAAATGAAATTTAATTTCATCCATCAAAGTTTCAACAGTGTAAGATTTAAAGTCATTTTCTGAGTATTAAGAGTGCCACTAATATGTTTTCTTTGATTACGAATTAATATTTTGTGTGGTTTACCAGCATGTTTAAATATTTTGCTGATTATCTCTGAAAGAAAACATTTGACTTTATTTATGGATAGGTTAATGCAAAGTTTAGAAAAATAAAGACATTTGATAATTCTCGTTTTTAAATCTTTGATTTTTGATACAAAGTCGGAAGAATAGCTAATACTCGAAAGGCAATTGATTTCACATTTTCTAGAAATTGCATTGCAGTATTTACGGAAATGATTCCGGATTGCAATTCAAAACAGTGTTACTTCCTGCGATAGTTGTTTCATTGTACATTTTGAAGCACCGGGTATGAATCTTCATTTAAAAGGGTTTTTATGTAATTTAGGTATCCAGAACAAAAGTGGTATGCAGGAGTTCTCTACAGAAATTTTGATATTATTTTTGTTGCATCCCAAGTTTATGTGTATCGATCAAATTATCAATAGAGTATTTATGGAATTCATATATGTCATTCATTTTTTTTGTCTGATATATCGTTTATATCAAGATCATTTTTTAAAACATCATGATAATATTTTGTGCAGGTGATTGTTATCTGCCTATACACTGTTAGTTATTACAAATCTTTTTTGTAGTGTTTTTTAACTGCGTTTGAAATTTTAAGCCATATAAAATGTACCATACTGAAATTAATAATGTGGGATTTGCAACAATAAATTTTATTTCTAAGGACTCCTTTCAAGTTTGATAACCATCCATCAATTTTCTGAAATTCTATTCTTTCTTTCTTTGCCCTTTTTATACAATAGGAATCAGAAGCATTACATATATCCTGAAAAACGCTATCAATGTTCAACTTAGGAAATATCCGAAATTTTATGGTTTTCTTCATCAATTCTTTAAAAACTTAATTAGGTATTATGTCCAAATTACCTGTAAATACATGTTTGTGGAATGCATCAACAAAATTAGAATATTCATTGTTAGACACACGGTCACAATTTTGATTTGCTGCAATAACCTCAAGAGTAATTGAAGCCACAAATTTCCTGTAATTTATGATGCCTTGTCTAATGTTATTGCTATATTTATAGGAAATAATGGGGGATATTTAATTTTATATTCCTTGGGAATCACGTTACGAACAAATTTCAATTTAAAAAGGGACTGAATGTTCAGTGAATCAATACTTTTGTGTTTGAAGGGAATGCTACAAAACATTTGATCCACTTTTTTCTTATTATGATGTAGTTTCCGCATAGTTGTGGTGTATAAGCATAAACCATTTCACAAAATGTTTGTGGAAATGGGAGTTAAGAATAAGTGAGACCCAAATATTCATTGGTTCTGGTTACATCTTGACAAGATTGTGCTTTAGAGCTATATGTAGTTGACAAGTGGCTGCCAGTAGAAAATATCGAACAAGATCTTTTGTATCAAAATCCAAAATTTCCTGTTTTTTTCCCGGGATTTTCTTGGTTCATGGCTTTCTTCTTTGAATCCCAGTTTGGTTAACATTGAAAGGTGTGTAACTGCTCTCAAGAGTCTCAAAGTCCAAATTTCCAACATCACTAAGTCCTAAAATTCTGTCATTGAGTCGAAAGGGAATGTTTGATCCAAAATTCTTCCTTTTGTAAAAATATCCCTGTGTCAACATGACTGTCTTTGTCTAATAAATTTGGCTCTTTGTTATCAATAATTTGTACCGAGCAATCCAAATGTGAATGTTCCTCAGAATTGAAATGGTCAAAACAAAAGGTATTTAATTTGTGATTTTAATTGCAGTTCTATTCATTAAAGCCCTTTTAAACTGATTGAGTAGTTAGGCCTACATATTAAGATTTACATTTGATTCAGGATATCAAATAAATAATATTAGCAGACTTACAAGATAACACCGAATTTTCCAAGCAGACGTTTCTCAATTTAAATTCTTTCTTTCGTCACTGTGAAATTCTTTGTTCTTGATGAAAAACTGATTTTCAGAATAAACAAAATGTATTCCAAAATTAGCGGTCGAGGCCAGCGCTGAACCGTTTTCATTTCTGTTTTCGATGTTTATGGTTTGTTTTGAGAAATAATTTTTGGAAGCCCATTTCGTCATTTATCTATATTCATGTCCCTTAACCTTATTCTGATTCATCAATAACACAGTTACAAATAATGACAAGAGCAAAACAGGTCCAAAATAGGAGCAAGGCTGAAGATATAACCTGGCAGTACAGTGTGCTTCGACAATCAAAGACCGGGGACAACCAAGCGTGAATGGTTAAAAGCTGACGTAATTATACTGGAGTCTATGTCTAGAACCACTTCATGGTTGACGTTATCCTATTCCGCAGTCCAAACTCTATACACCCCGCAAGCTAACCTGTCCCTGTTTGACCAATATAATTACGGAAGTACTGTTGTACATAGTGCTCATTTTCTTCTGTAAAATCTTGACCCAGGCTGCATGAATACAAATATTTTAAAAGGTCTTCAGCAGTTAACTGCTCCGAATATGTTTCGGAGCCTGTACCCGTCCACATATCTCTCAGTAGCGGCTCCGTGTATAAAATAAGTATTAAGCAAAAAAAAATCCACATAATAACTAGAAAAGAAGATTTGCTTCAAAGCAAATCTGATTGTGTGCCTACAAAAGTTGTAAATATTAATTGCTACAACTTTTGTCCTGTGGTACTTCACATTCCATTAAGCAGATGCTGGATGAAAATTTAAAAGGTCAAATGTCCTTGACATTTGAAAGTCACATGTAAATTACAAGAATATACAGCGTAATAATACTTACAACGTAAGCCCAACAATGACCAAATCATATGAAGGTGTAGAAGTTACGGCTGCATGAAACTTTGAAAAGTCCAATGACATTGACCTTTAACCTTTATGGGTTAAAGTTATCACAAAAAAAAAGACGCAGTGTTGTAATACCTACAAGTTGAGTCCAACATGATTAAAATTGGATGTAAATTGACCAAGTTTTGGCTGGAAGAAATTTTCAAAGGTGCAAATGACCTTGACTTTTCACCTTTGGAGGTCACATGTCAATAACGAAAATGTGCAGTGTTACAATAACTACAATTTGGGCCCAACCTGATCAAAATTGACTGAGTTATGCAAGATGAAAAATTTAAAGGTCCAAATGACCTTGACCTTTAACCTTTAGAGGTCACATGTACATTACAAAAGTGTGGAGTGTTACAATATGAGCCCAAAATAATCAAAATTGGATAATAGTTGACCAAGTTACGGCCAGATGAAACTTCCGAAGGTCCAAATGACCTTGACATTTGACCTTTGCGGGTCAAATGTCAAGGTTTTGCTTATGAATGCAGATCTTCAATGTGAACACAGAATACCTATCAAACAAAACATTATTACTTAATGTGCGTAGAACAAGTTCAGATAAGAACTTTTGTCATTGCTGTTTCTCATGTTCTTAAGCTCATGTCTGGATAAAAAATACCAAATGATCTTCTACCTTAAGAGGTCACATGTAAATTACAAAAATGTACAGTGTTACAATTCCTGCAATTCAAGCTCAATATGAACCAAATCAGATGAAAATTCAAAGGTCCAAATGACCATGACCTTTGACCTTTAGAGATCACATACAGTTACAGAAATACGCAGTGTTAAAAAACCTACAATTTGAGCCCAACATGATCAAAATTGGATTTAAATTGACCAAGGTATGAGTATATAAAAATTTCAAAGGTCTAAATAACCTAGATCTTTAACCTTTAGAGGTCATATGTAAATGACAAAAATTTGCAGTGTTACAAAAGATACAATATGAGCCTAACATGATCAAAATTGGATAAAAATTTACCAAGTTATGGCTACATAAAAATTTAAAAGGCACAAATAACCTTAATTTTCGATCATTGATCTTAAGAGGTCACATGTCACTTATGAAAAATGTGTAGTGTTACTATAGCTACAATTTGAGCCCAACCTAATCAAAATTGGATAATAATTTACCAAGTTATAGCCAGATGAAACGTCCAAAGGTCCAAATGACCTTGACACTTGAACTTTAGACATAGAGGTCACATGTAACTTACAATTATGTGCAGTGCAAAAATACCTGTACAGTGTTACACATGCTGCAATTTTAGACCAACATGATCAAAATCGGAGACAAATTGACCAGGTTATGGCTACATGAAAATTTCAAAGGTCTAAAAAACCTTAATCTTTGACATTTAGAGGTCACATGTAAAATAGAAAAATGTGCGGTGTCAGAAAAGATACAATTTGAACCCAACATGATCAAAACTGGATAAAAATTAACCAAGTTATGGCAAAATGAAAATTTCAAAGGTCCAAATGACCTGGATGTTTGAACCTCAGAGGTCTTGTGTAAATCATTAAAATGTGTAGTGTTACAGTTACTGCAATTTGAGTCCAACATGATCAAAAAACTGACCTTTAGAGGTCACATGTAAATTACACAAATGTGCAGTGTTACAATTACTACAATTTGAGTCCAACATGACCAAAATTCGATATAATTGACCGAGTTATGGCAAGATGAGTATTTGAAAGGTCTAAATGACCTTGATGTTTGAACTTTAGAGGTTTCATGTCAATTTCAAAAGTATGCAGTGTTCCAGTACCTGCAATGTGGGTCAAACATGGTTAAAATTGGATGAAAATTGAAGAGTTATTGCTGGATAACAATTTCAAAGGTCCAATTGACCTTGATCTTTGACCTTTATAGGTAACATGGAAATTTCAAAAATATGCAGTGTGACAAACATATGAATTGAGGTTGGATTTGTTTTTTCGTACCTATAATAGTTTTGGATATATTCAAGATTCAAATTTTCAAATGACCTTAATTTGCATAATTGTCAAAACCGTTGAGCCTGTTTATTAAAAACGCAAGGCTTCATGTATGGAAGTATAACCTTGCCAAGTATAGAATTCCTACACAAAATAGTTTACAAATGAAATGTCGGACAAACTTGCCTGAAAAGAAAGAAAGAAAGAAAGAAAGAAAAATAAAGGAGGAAGGAAGAGAAAAGGAAGTAAAGAATTCCTAGAAAAACAATATGCCTGTGTTGGCACCCAGACATAGTGAATATGTATGATCCTGGCAAATGATGAATTGAGTGAAGTTTTGCCTATAAATGCACAGCTTCTACATAAATACAGAGTACCTATCAAATCAAACATTATTACTAATGTAACTTACAAAAAATGTGTAGTGTTACAATAGCTACAATTTGAGTCCAACATGATCAAAATTTGATAAAATTGACCGACAAACTGCTTCGTAAAAATTCCAAAGGTCCAAATGACCTTGATCTTTGAACTTTCGTGGTCACATGTATTTAACAAAAATGTGCAGTGTTACAATAGGTACAAATTGAGCCCAATATGATCACAATTGGACAAAATTTGACTAGATGAATATTTCAAGGGTCCAGATTACCTTAACCTTTAGAGGTCACATGTAAATTCCAAAAATATGCAGTGTTTCGATAGCTACGATTTGAGCCAAACCTGATCAAAATTGGAAATAATTTGACCGAGTTTTGGCTAGATGAGAACTTCAAAGGTCCAAATGACCTTAACCTTTCAACCTTAAAGATCACATGCAAAAAAAAAAAAAAAAAAAAAAAAAGAGCATTGTTACAATAGCTCCAATTTGAGCCCAACATGGTTATAATTGGATGAAAATTGACAGAGGTATGGCTAGTTGAAAATTTCAAAGGTCCTAATGACCTTTGACCAGAGGTGGCATGTAAATTACCAATTATGCAGTGTTATAAACATATTAATGGAAGCTGGATTGGTTACCTGGACCTAGAAAAGTTTTGGACATATTCAAGATTTAAATTTTGAAATGGCCCTAATTTGCATGATTTTCAAAAACACTGAACCTCCAAAAACTCAATACTTCATGTATGGAAGTATAATCTTGCCAAGTTAGGAGTTTCTACGTATAATACTTTAAAAAAAAATTTCGTACAAATTTGCATGTAAAGAAAGAAGGAAAGAAAGGGAGAAAGAAAGAAATAAAATAAATAAATAAAGAAAATAAGAAAGAAAGAAAGAAAGAAAGAAAGAAAGTAATCTTAGAAAAACGATATGTCTGTGTTGCCACACAGACATAATGATTTGACTTACCCCTCAACTAGTATGTACCCTTTCTAGCTGGGTAGTTCACATTAGTCCAAACACCTGTGAGTGTATAACTGAAGTAGAAACAAACTGGGGCTATATATTCAGTCGCAGTGAACAATAAATAAACAGTTACAGCTAGACAACAGTATCAATCCGGGTATTCCTAACAAGTCCTTTAACAATGGACACCATGTAGAGAAATGTAGAACAAACCATATGATGACACCTACTCCCCACTTTTAAAGTCTGTAAAAAATGAAGTTCTATTTTGGTGTCAACTCTTAATTTATGTTTCAAAATAATGAATCAAAGTTTGTGATAAATGAGTAAAGACTGCCAATTTGTGGCCGAGAGCTCTGGAGAGCCCATGACTGACTACTGGCCCTGGAGTAAATGCGTCAAAAAATGAGTCACGTTTGTGACAATTGAGTAAATACTGCCAATTTCTGGCCATGCGCTCAGTACAACATTTGAGTGACTCCTGGCCCTGGTGTGGTACAGCGGAATTCAGTATTTTTTTTTTTTACATTGAGTAAATGTACACTCACATGGTAGCCTGAAATATCGGAAAGGTGAATATAAAAACAGAATGATGCCAAAGATAAAATTAAGCAGCAAAACAGTGAAGTCTCAAATCTCTAAAATTATTGATAATAAATTTTCTAACAATCTTTGGATATTTACAGCAAAATTTGTAGAAATAGAAATATTTGATCAAAATTACATTAAATCCTCTTGACTCAAGTTTGTTGTAAATAAAGTTGGTTCTGGATGCAAAGTCCTGAAATTTAGAACAAATGCGACCAAATCTCAAAATTTGTGACAAAAATTTTGTATAGTTTCTGAAATACTACTCTCAGGGAAAGGATAAGTAACTACTTAAAAGCTAAATTCATCAAGTTTGTAGTAGACTGAATGCCAGATCTGTCATTTGAGACCCGAATATTAAAGTCCAGGAACACACCTCTGAAATCATGTGAATTGCCATCTTCCAGAGGGATATCTTTTGGGTAAATTCCTTTAGCAACTTCCATTGAAAGTTTGCACATTTACACAATGTAATCAATATAGCTTGCATTGTTTGATAATTTCGGTAGCCAAATGAAAATGTCTTTTCATGAATTGATCGACATGCATCCAAGTTTCATGAAAAAAAGCCAAACAGAATTCTTTTCAGTGGAAACATTGGCTGTATTGCATCATTTCATATTTGTATGTTCTTGTGCATATACATGCACATTAAAGAAAAGTGCTAGGGGAAGAGAAATTTGCATTAATGTGCCACGTTTTATCCTGTTTTGGCGCACCCACAGATGTAAACACACGGTAAGATGCAATTCTAAGCCGCTTAAATGCTTCGCACCAATACCTGCACCTACAGTATAACTCATTATGTTATACCACAATGAATCCTATAAGTATCTCATTTAATATTGTTCTTAAAATGCCTAAATTGATGAAATACTCACGTTGTACGATCTGTGGGTCGTTTTGTACTTCGTTTGTGGAGATCCGTAGCATCACCTACTTTTAGACAGGTCTTGGCTTGCGCTTGGAATTACCCCGTGTTACGAGCTTATCAGCGCACGTACGCGCACACACACACGTACGCACACACATGCACACGTCGTCTGTCTGGGATTCAACATTCCATACGCTTTTATCAAATTTGGGATAGAATTACCGTCATTTCATGGGTTTAACGGTACCACATGTTTATAGTTCGGAATTAGACTTGCACAAGTCCCTAGTGCATGTCTGTCTTTTCCCATCCCGCGGTCCCACCCAGACGTGCGATACATGTTCCCCTCCACAAAGTTAAGTGTATAATATTATGCCAACTACACAGTATAGTGTTATAAAGCAGGCCCTACTTGAATTTTTTTAACTAGTCGGCACTGCCGCCGTGCCGGTTTCAACAGTAGCAACTATTGAGTCCAAGTCAGTTCTAATTCTATTATAATTGTCATAAGGCTAAGTGGTAATTGAAGTGGTCTTTGATGAATGCGTGGTTATTTTAGTCACTGATCACTCAAGACGCCCTCTGCCTGACGACGCGCACCGCATTTAATCCTTCATTACACAGTTACTCATTACCAGCTTCGAAAGAGGGGTGTGTTATGACAGCTCACTTGTCTGTGTGATAAAAAACACAGTGCAGACTACCTGGCGCTAATCTGATATCTGATTATAGACACGATCCAAGCCAATTAGCTGGGTTAAGGGGGCCTACCTGTATTATAACAGTATAAGGCTACAACGTGTGTGATGGGTTTCACTTAAAGTTTTATTTTGTAATGAATTTAATTTAAATAAAACTCGGAAGACAGTCCAATGAGACTTGAGCAAGTCTAGTTCAGAATGACCTATTGCCCTTTAGATAAAGGAACCGGGCAATAGTTTTTGAGGCTGAAAACACAATTGACCACATTCTGCTCCCCTGTGGCTGTATGTACATGATATGGACTGAGAACCAGACTAACTGTGTATCAAACAAAGCAATGGTGGTGGCAGTAGAGTGTGGTTAATTTGCAATTAGTTTCCGTGGCAAAATTCCAATTTAACTATACATTTAGTTGTTTAATTTTATCCAGAATTAAATGAAACAAATAGTGACCGTTAATTATCTGAACAATAGTCCACATTCCAATTCACTCAAGTTGGTCGAGTGTCCCAGCTGAAGCACTGCTCTCTCGGCCGATGGCCTCAGGGAAAAGTTCAGCTGGGACACTAGACAAACACTCGGGTATTAGGATTTGGACCAATGCCCACAAAACGGTCAGTATTTGTAATATGTTGTAGGCACAGCCCGAGATGCCAGTGTCTAATTACAAAGTCATAATGACGTTGGTAGATTAGGCAGTAGCACCTGGTCGTCAAGTCCCTCTAGTGGCCATTTACTAAACCAGTCTAGAGGGGCGAGGACGTAGTACCTTGAACAGCTGAACAAATTATCTGCCGTACAGCCTTTCTTTTTGTGAGACACTGTTCCACAAATTTAAGTATAGTTCCCAAGATCTTTATATCTCCATTGGACTGGTGCCATATTCTGTGGCAGATATGTATTGCATACAGAGTTATTGTTGGATTGTAGCTCGACAACATTAAATCTAAGCAGGCTTTGGCAACATGGCATTTACGGGCCCCTGGGAGATAAGTGTGACTGGAAGTTGCGATCTGGAAGGCCCCGAGAAGCAACCTGGTGACAGCACAGTGTGGAGATATTAGTCAGGTTAGAATGAAACGTGCCCAACAAATAATACATACTTTTTTATGCTTATTTAGGTTACCCTCACACCTGTCAGGTTTTTCTATTCCCTGGAAACCTGTTTCCAGCCCGATAAGCGTGTTTGCCAGGTCCACGTCCCATCAAGGTGTTGACGATGCAAGTTGATGAATCGATATCATTTATTACACTCTATCAACAATGTATTCTGAACAGTTATGAATTATTGACATAATTTCCCAAAAGGCCGGCAAGTTTGAGACTTTGGTGTAAATAAAACTGCGAAAATTAACCGGGATGCTTAAAAAAGGGAATGCATGCGCCCATGTGCGCATGGGCAGTAGGGGCTGAAGAATAAAATCAACTTCGTTGGCTAGATACTGAGTACTCTTCTAATTGGGTAATTTACCGTTCTGTTATATCCTATATTCACATGTGTTGATGTTAGAGCTCGCTGACACTCGGTATAATGTGTCCGCCCTAAACAAAACGCAGCGCGTATCGTGAACAAATTAAGCAGAAGCCTTGAAAAGTACAGAGATACAGCTCCGGCTCTTGGTTTATGGTACAGATCTAGCGATTTGACTTTATTTGAGGTCCATGTACTGAAATCAGGTTAGTTCTATCGTCATGCTTATGCCACACAAAATTTCGTGAATATCACAGAAACGGAAAAACAAACTCACAAATAAATGTTATCTGAGCCATAAATGCGCCATTGGAACCCGTATTTGTTATGCAGTGATCAGTCCATGAGCTGTTTTTTAACTCTTCATTCTCACAATTTCTGCAGTAAGGGAAAACATCTTTGCATCTGGCGTCCGTTTTGCCCAGAGCTGTTCATACTCGATGTCTGAGCATGGACAGAAAAGTGAACACAGAACCTGGCACATGGAGGCAGGGGAAAAAATTTAAAATGGTTTCCCCTAATTTGAGGATCCCATAATTTAAAATATATCCTAGATACCTCGCCAACGTTCGCAAATTATGAATATTTTAGTTTTAGTTCAAAAAAAAAACATAACTACGAATAATTTTGAACAATCCTGCTAAGGCGTTTGAAGCAAAATTAAAAAAGTATTAAGGCACGCTACACTCAGAAAACATTATTTAAAAAAACTGTACCAGCACCCCTTGAACAAATTAACGTCTAGGGGATTTTCCCGAAAAAACACAAAAAAATTATAAAAATCCAAGAGTCACTGGAGCACGGCCATGCAAACAAACTTGGCACAGAGCCACCCAAGATACATTTCCACTAAGTTTGAACTGAATCTGGCAGACGAATTTTGGAAAAAAGTCGAAAATATTAACAGCGGACCACGGACGACGACACATGGAGAACCATACTATTACATCAGTTGACTGACAAGTCAGCTGAGGTAACAACTTAAAAACAGAAGGAAAAGCCGACTCCAGTGGGAAACATCATGCTGTCTGATTGTCGAATTAATGTTAAGGGCATGTTATGTGAAAAGATCGCTAGTTATACGTACGTCAAATTCGCTGCACCTTCGTTCTGATAACTGAATCAAACCTCTCCTGCCAACGAACTGGAAACATTCTGTGTAAAGTGTGCTGACACAAACTTGAAGATATAGAATGAGTTTGCCTGTATTTTTTTGTATGATTCCTTCAATGTAGAACATGTCCTTCCGAGTTCTTTCAGGGAAGTACCTTGAGGCTTAAATGTACTTGTACAGTAAAAATGTTAACACTGCATAGTTGTTGTTCGATAGACAAAAGACACATAATTGTACATATCGAACCACGAGAACCATACACCATTCTACATTGTGGGTTTAAAGATGTGCCCAAACGCCAAACATTTTCTTCACCACTAAGTTTTGTGTATGTGTAACGTGAGATTTAATAGTCGAATCATCAACTGTTTTTGAAGCATAAATGTACACCGAAGTTGTTTCGTGCACGGGTGGAAAAGAACTTAAGAATTTTGAGCATTAAACCCCCTCGAGCGTCACAGAGATTGAAAAATAGCATTAAAAACTAGAAAAAAATGATTTGCTTGTCAGCAAATCAGCCTGTGTGCTTATAAAACTTTTAAAGAATGCCTATTCAGTATTTATATAACTCCTGCAACAATATTTTTTTCATGTAGACATGTCAAAAACATACAAATTGAAGCTGAAAAGGCACCTCTTGAAATCTATTATAGTTGTGAAGCTATTCGAGATTGAAATTTTGTGTATTTGGCTAATTTTCATAAATCAAACTACTACAACTTTGATTCATGGTTCATTGGATGCAACTATCCTAGAAAGCTATCAAATGAAGTTTGAATAACACCTCAGTCTATAATAGTTAAAGTTATTCAAGTTTTAAATATTGTGTATTCTCCTTATTTGTATAAATTAAAATGCTACAACTTTAGTTCATGCTTCATTGGATTCAGGTATGTGACAAATCTACGAATTGAAGTTGGAATGACACCTCCATCTGTAATTGTCTGAAAGCTATGTAAAAATTCAATCTTGAAGATTCAGCTAATTTGCACGAATCAAAATGCTACAACTTTGGTTCATAATTTATTGGATGCAGCTGTCACAAACCAACACATTGAAGATGGATTGACACCTACCTTTATTTATGATAGTTTTGGAGATACTTCAATTTTCAAATGTTTCATGTGCTGTTAATTGGCATAATTTTAAATGGTACAGTTTTTGTTCGCTGTCCATTAGATTGACAGGTGTCACAAACCTGTGTTTGCTACTTTAAATTTCGTGTCCATCTGTAATAGGTTGGAAGAGATGGAGCTTTAAAATTTTAATTGTCCTTTATTTGCATTATTTTAAACTTGACATTTCAAAATGATGCTAAACCCATTTATACTATGAAGTAAAAATTACAAGTTACATCAACACCAGATTCCCAAGCTTTGTAAATCTGGGTCATAAAATTACTGCAACATAAGAAACATGTTTATATTGATATAAATGTATTTATCAGTACATGTATTTGAGTTTCACTATTCACAGGAACATAGAACATTGACATGACAATCTCTACTAATATCAACCATTGAGCTCACCTAATCCACTGTCATACATAACATTCAGTTCAACTTCACAACCTCAGAGATCTATGTGTCTTACCCCCCCGTCAAAATTTTCTTCCTTTTTCACTGTAGTGTTCTTTCTTTTTTTTCTTTTCTCAGGAATAGGAAACTTGTCGAATGGTGGAATCACTAAACTATACATGAACAAAAGCAAGTTAAAATAAGTTTCTGTGTACATGCATCATTTCAGTATAAGGGTTT
Source organism: Hermodice carunculata (assembly GCA_964020975.1). Classification (NCBI taxonomy): domain Eukaryota; kingdom Metazoa; phylum Annelida; class Polychaeta; order Eunicida; family Amphinomidae; genus Hermodice; species Hermodice carunculata. Next base: position 22,342,021 of record OZ026612.1, read on the forward strand.
TTACCGCAGGTAGTCGGGTGCTTTCGGGTCCCGGATACTCGTTGCGGGTCCCGGATATTAAACATAATTAATTTGCGGGTTCCGGGACCCGACTTTTTCCCCTAAGTCAATGCACTTGTTTAAATATCGAATGTCACCAGACAGAATGACAAAACTTAAGTTGTAAGTTTGCACAGGCAGCATCCAACTTCACATAGCTCCTGACAAAAATGTACACCATTGCATATGCACATGTTTGACAATCCAGGTTCAACAACCTACTAAAGGTGTGGACAAACTGAGGTTGCAAGTTTGGCTGAACATGGGTGATTTAAGATGAATCTTTGTTGGGAGGGCAGTGTTCACAAAAGTTATGAAACAATGTTATAGATATTTAACTGATGAGCAAATGTCACTGCTGGTTCCATAACTACAACACCTATGCCTATGGGAGCTCCGGATGCATTCCCCAATGTAGTACTAACCAGTCCAAAATCCTTCCATATTACAGTTGGTCATTACATGCAGTTTGGATCTGTGTTTCAGTGGTTGAGGTCTATTATAACTTCCGAGTAGCTGTTTCGTTGGTTCCTCGTCCTACCAACAGGGCTTGCGTGCCTGTGTCGATGAGAATGACAATGATCAGCGAACCATATTATATTACGTAATTCCGGTGACGCGCTGTCTTCGTTGGCCGGAAGTCAGACGCGGAGGTAAACATCCGGTTTCCCATTCACAAGGGATGCCAGCACCTCAGCCTGCAGACAGCAAAGTGAATGCGAGTCCGTTGCTGGTAAAGTCCAGCAGGGGAA